>VYXH01012410.1:542755-592556 GCA_013397275.1 Burhinus bistriatus | reverse complement strand
AAGCATTGATAAGATTCCCCTCTTGNCAGTTTGTGCCCATTGCCACTTGTCCCGTTGCTGGCCACCACTGAAAGGAGTCCTGCCCCATCCTCTCGACACCTGGCCTTTATTTATAAGCATTGATAAGATTCCCCTCTTGGTGTTCTCTTCTCCAGGCTAAACAGACCCAGGTCTCTCAGCCTTTCCTCATAAGAGAGGTGCTCCAGTCCCTTGATCATCTTCAGAGCCCTCCGCTGGACTCTATCCAGTAGTTCCATGTCTTTCTTGAACTGGGGAGCATAGCACAAGACACACTACTCCAGATATGGCCTCACCAGGGCAGAGTAGAGGGGGAGGATAACCTCTCGTGACCTGCTGGCCATGCGTTTTTTAACGCATCCCAGGAGACCATTGGCCTTCTTGGCCACAAGGGCATATTGCTGGCTCATGGTCAACTTGTTGTCCACCAGGAATCCCTGGTCCCCCTCCACAGAGCTGCTTTGCAGCAGGTCAACCCCTCACCTGTACTGGTGCATGGGGTTATTCCTCCCTAGGTACAGGACTCTACACTTTGTTAAATTTAATTCCTCTCTGTCCAATTCTCTATCCTGTCCAGATCTCGCTGAATGGCAGCACAGCGTTCTGGTGTGTCAGCCACTGCTCCCAGTTTTGTATCATCAGCAAACTCACTGAGGATACACTCTGTCCCCTCATCCAGGTCATTGATGAATATGTTGAACAAGACTGGACCCAGTACTGACCCCTGGGGAACACTGCTAATTAAAAGCCTCCAACTAGACTCTGCACTACTGATCACAACCCTCTGAGCTCTGCCATTCAGCCAGTTCTCAATCTGCTTCACTGTCCACTCATCTAACCCACACTTCCTAAGCTTACCTGTGAGGATGTTATGGGAGACAGTGTCAGAAGCCTTGCTGAAGTCGAGGTAGACAACATCCACTGCTCTTTCCTCATCCAGCCAGCCAGTTACGCCATCATAGAAGGCTATCAAATTGGTCAAGCATGATTTCCCCTTGGTGAACCCATGTTGACCACTCCCAATAACCTCTTTTCCTCCACATGCTTAGACATGACATCCAGGATGAACTATTCCATCACCTATGCAGGGATGCAGGTGAGGCTGACTGGCCTCGAGTTTCCTGGGTCCTTCTTGCCGTTTTTGAAGACTGGAGTGCCACTGGCTTTCCTCCAGTCCTCAGGCACCTCTCCTGTTCTCCACAACCTTTCAAAGATGATGGAGAGTGGCTTCTCAATAACATCTGTCAGCTCACTCAGCAGTTGTGGGTGCATCCCATCAAGGCCCATGGGTTTGTGGGTGTCGAGTTTGCCTAAATGATCTCTAACCCAATAGTCCTCAACCAAGGGACAGTCTTCCTTTCCCCAGACTTTTTCTCTTGCCTCCAGGGTCTGGGATTCCTGGAGGCTGGCCATAGCAGTAAAGACTGAAGCAAAGAAGGCATTCAGTAACTCCGCCTTCTTTATATCCTCAGTCACCAGGGCACCCACCTCATTCAGCAGCGGACCCATATTTTCCTTAGACTTCATTTTGCTACTGATGTACTTGAAGAAGCCCTGCTTGTTGTCCTTGACATCCCTTGCCAGATTTAATTCCAAGTGGGCCCTAGCTTTCCTTGTTGCATCTCTGCGTACACTGACAATGTTCCTATATTCGTCCCAAGTTGTCAATCCCTTTTTCCACATTCTGTAAACTTCCTTCTTCGATTTGAGTTTTCCCAGAAGCTCCTTGCTCATCCATGCAGGTCTCCTGCCTCCTTTGTTTGATTTCTTACTCCTAGGGACGCACCAATCTTGAGCTTGGAGGAAGTGGTGCTAGTGGAAAAATTCTTCACACTCACTTTAAACTCACTCTCACCTAGTGGAAAAAGTCTTCACTTTGATGATTTTCAAAAAGTAGGTGGGGCAAAAAAATACGATTTATTCTGAACACAAAACTTCATCAATTCTGTAAAGTTTTCCACCAATTCTGCGCATTTGTCTCCATTTCTTTGGAGTTGTTTCTAATATCAAAGTACCGAAGTCGCTTTTAAAAAGTGTGCTTTAAATTAAAAGGATCTACAGAAATAAGGTTATGACAGCATCTCTGCTTCTTTTCAGTATCTCCTGTAACTTTATTCTACGTCTATCACTAGTGAATAGGAAAAGTTGTCCTATAGCTGTATGCTTAAATTTTTAGCCAAAGTATGAATTTATTAGAAGCCGCTGACACCTCTGTTGTATGTCCTATAATGAGATTTCTTTCAAGGGCACTGATTAGCAGAAAACCCCAAGATTTACAGCTCTGTTGATTTCTTCGGTTTGAAAACACTAAGTTAAGAAATTTTCCACTCTTATTGCCAGAGGATGAACTATATAAAGTGTCAATGTCCCTTTAACGGTTGGCTCTGTTTACAACCTGTGAGGCAGCGCCAGAGACTTGGTAATTTTCAAGTGCAGGGGAGGAAGGATGTGGGGAGAGAGGTGAGTTGTCCTACTTAATCAGTGTTAGTCTTGAACTATATAAGATATTAATATCTCACCTTTCTCCAAATCCCAGAGCACAACTAAAAGCAAATTGACTCAAATTATTCAGCATGCTAGAATAATCAATGCTCTGAGACATTAAAGCTTTTGCCTTGTGTATTTTTATGTGTGAATACACATATATACGTACACACACACATCAATAAAGGTAGCCTGCTGCCTTTGTCTTTTGATTTTAGGTACCACAAGAATATTATAGACATTCAGTAAACAAATCATACTGATTCATTTCCTGGAGGGATGAAGTCACTAAATCTCCTAGTCTTAGGCTGTGGTATTGGTGGTGATCATTAATTATTGACTTAAGATTTGAAGTGAGAATTGCTCCTCTGCCACCATAATGATGAAAAACAAGTGTAAAAGCATGAGGGCTATGTGCATTTCACAAAGATTACAAATTCTTTAAAAGAAGGAAAATAACAAGGAGAATGGCTGTCTTGATGCACTGTAGAAAGAGTACAGGAAGAGAGGCAAAGGCTGGAAAGGCAGTAAAAGGATCTGATTGCTCTCTGAAGTGGTTTTAAAGCTTGTATGAATCAACAACACTGTACAGCAGCTTCGCATTGGATGTTGCAACTAAGTGCTGAGATTATATTTCTGTCTAGGAGACTGTCTTGACGTAAAGATCCATATCATGCTTGAGAATAAGAGTCTACTTGATCCTACCTGCACAGCCAGAATTTACTTTGGAGATCCTGGAATGTATCTGAAATGTTTTAAATTACAGTAATTTTGTATTTATGTATTTTAGAAGATAATATTTTTTCCTGTATTATTTGAGGGTTGTACTCTCAGAATACAAAATTCAGCACTGTAAATAATGGAAAGAATCCACAAGCTCTCTTTGTGTACATTTCAGTAAAATGAGGACTTATGAATTTGATAATTTTTTATAATTTTTTCTTGCAAGTTTCCCAGCAGGACACAAGTAAATTATCCCTGCAGTTAAATGGAGAGAGTCCAACAGTCCAACTAATCTGACTCCTGAGCCAGATGTGTCTGAACTGTTCAGTTATTTCTTCCAAGTCAGGTCTAATGACTGGCAAAAATATTGTGGTGATATCCTTATTTCTTGGAACATGATGCAAGTCAGAGTGGCTGTTGTGGTACAAAGCAGTGAGGGATCAGCTGCACACCAGTTTCTTTTTCAACAAGACAGTGGGGTCCAGTGGAGCTCTGTGAACTATTCCCAGACTTCCCCTTGCTGGGGCTCCTAGTAGTATGCAGGCTGTTTTGTGTGGCTGTTGTCTTCTGAAAAGTGTTGGATAAAGCTTTTCATGAAGAAGGTTGATCACTCCTTTTCTAATTTATATCATATGGTCAGGAAAAGGCAAGTAACTTTTTTTTATTTGCTAGCAAGCGGTGCACTCGTTCCGTTGAACTCAGAACTACAGAACTGAAACTTTACCAGTACAGTAAATTGACTTCAACCCAAAGGAAGGTGATTCAAACCTAGCAGAGCTTTCAGCTGATTTTTCTGACCTTGTGAGCTGTCATACATATTCTTCTGATGGAAGACTCCATGATACACAACTGTGTGGGAGTCCTTTTTTAATTCGGATGATTGCAGATGTCACTTTGTTTATACTTTAGTTTACTTGACATTTTTCTCTTAAAATATATTCTTTTCTGCTGCTTCTAATGTTACCAAAAAGTACTCATCTGGATTAAAGTTTCCCATAGATGGCATTTGCTACACGACGATTTTACCCTGAAATGCTTCATTTTACGTGGTTCTTGTTTGACATGTGGGAGTGCAAAGGGGACGAGGGAATACATTTGATTTTTCGCTATTCAAAAATAAGACAAATTGTAATAATTTCACTGAGAAGCTAGGGAACATGCATGCTTTCTGGTAAGGACTTGTTGTGGTTTGGACTAGATTGGCCCAATCAGGAGGAACAACAGATGGTCTCTTGCTGCTCTTCAAAGGGAGGCAGGAGACAGGAAGAGAGACTTATGAGTTTAGAAAGAACTAAACTACTTTAATGAAATATTAATAATAAAATAATAAAAAGAAAATAATGAAATATATACAAAATTGTATCAAGCTCCCGGGATGATGACCACATCACCAGCAGGCACTGGGGAAGTCGCAGACTGGACTCAGCGATGGACGGGAACTGGATTCCAGATCTGGATTCAGGATCGAGATCAAAGGCAGACAAAACAGACAGAGTCTTCCTCGGACACCGACCATTGAAGAAAGAGGGCTGATCCTTTGATCCCTCAGCTTTTATACTAAGCATGAGGCAGATGGGATGGAATACCCTGTTGGTCAGTTTAGGGTCACCTGTCCTGTCCGCTCCTCCCCGCAGGTGTGACTCCTCCACGCTTTTCTACTTCTGACCCTCCAACAGGGTAAATAGCAAAGTTGGCTGGCCTTGGTTGTTATAGCAATAAGTATAAGCAAGAGCCTCTTGCATACCATTCCTTGGCATCAACTATAAACATGGGTCTTACCTCTCTGAGAGTGAACAGTTTTTTGCACAATGTGCTGTTAATTTCAGTAGTTAGAAGAAGCCTAGCTAAAAAGTAAAGTTACTGAACAAAATTAGTCCTGTTTTACCTCAAATCAGAACAGGACTTGGTAATCTTGCTGAAGGATTGTCAGTCAGGAGGTTTAATTTTGCCTGTCTTTGTCTTGAAAAATTAAGTATGGTCAATAAAGATTTATTTGCATCCATATCCTGTCCTCTGAAGCTGAAGTCTACATCCAGCCTGCAGACCCTACACACAGTATACACAAAAAAATTAAATATATACAACCCCACATACAGGTAGAACTAAGCAAGACTTTCCATTGAAACAATATTTCTGGTTGTTGTGAATGGTCTGGTGCAAGGTACTAAATGAAACACCTTTCACCTGTGCAGGCCATTTCTCTCCTCATATCCAGGCACTGAGGAGAAAGATTCAGTTGACTTTAATCCTACTGTTTCTTTTTTTCCAAGTGCTTGAACATTCTTGAAAGAGTTTTTTCTTCTCGTGGGTGTTGCTGTGAGTAGTTGTATGGGGTTTGTGGGGCAAGGATTTGATAGTGGGGGGGCTACAAGGGTGGTTTCTGTGAGAAGCTGCTAGAAGCTTCCCCCATGTCCAATAGAGCCAATGCCAGCTGGCTCCGAGACAGACCTGCCACTGGCCAAGGCCGAGCCCATCAACAGTAGTGGTAGCAGCTCACTGATAATATATTTAAGAAAGGGTGGTGGGTGGAGGGGGGAACTGCGCAGCAGCGATTACAGCCAAAGAGAGGAGTAGGAATATGTGAGAACAACTCTGCAGACACCAAAGTCAGTGAAGAAGGAGGAGGTGCTCCAGATGCTAGAGTAGAGATCCCCCTGCAGCCCATGGTGAAGACCACGGTGAGGCACGTTGTCCCACTGCAGCCCATGGAGGTCCGTGGTGGAGCAGATATCCACCTGCAGCCCATGGAGGAACCCACGTTGCAGCAGGTAGATGCCCAAGGGAGGCTGTGACCCCATGTGAAGCCTGAGCTGGAGCCCCTCCCCGTCTTTCCTGTAGGCCTCCTTTAAGTACTGAAAGGTTGATGTGAGGTCTCCCTTGGAGCCTTCTCTTTTCCAGGCTAAACAGCCCCAACTCACTGTCAAGCTGTTTTGTAAAGCTGTAAGAAAGTTGACTGCACACACACAAAATTACATACATAAAATCACAGTGTATGTGCACATATAAATGGAGATAAACAAGCAGCTGTAAATTATTTTGATGCTCTGAAGAAATATAAACAATATGCTGACAAAAAAACCCAAGCCCAAGTAGCTCAACCACAAATATTATTGAAAAATATTTCCTCTGGGTCTTGTAAGAAAATCACCAATAATTTTTAAAAGGCCATTAACTTTAAATTGTTTTCTCCTTCAGGCAAGGATTTTGTCCTTTTCCTTTTTCATGATTATTAATTAAAACTAGTAATGTTTCTGGAGAAAAATATAGGTACAAAAACTATTAAAAATATCATTTCCTTGGAGAAGTTAATTTAAAAACACTACCAAAGTTATTCATCTTGAGCAACATTTTACAGATACGAGGAATGCCATTGATTAGATATCAATATTTTTTTCAGCTTTTTAAATATAATACATCCTATCATAAGACCCAGAGAAGATGTGCACATGGACAAGTGGGAACAGGCTTGTTTTCTTTACCTAGATTTGAAATTGGGCTGGACAAAGTCAAGCTTTGATCTGCTGGCAGTGTTACTATGGAGCCGCTCCTGAGCTAATACAGCCCAAAAGAAAGGCAGTATGTGTTAGTTTATGCTCAGTGATACTTTAATATGGTTATACTCATGGAGCTGACATCTGGCAGAATGAACACTTGTACTCTGAAGTTATCCATGGAGTCATGGACTTGAGGTCCAGGTCAGACTAAATCTGCCATTATTTCTGCTGTGAGATGTTTAAAAGTTGCAAGTTATGATATTTAATATGTATAGTATGTAAAAATTTTTGCTGCGTATTTATTATAGTTTTTGCTATTTGATAAATGTTAGATATCTATTTTGGGTGGAAAAAACTGAATCAATGGTATTTATAATAGGTGAAGAGGAAGAGAATTTATGCTGTTTAATTGTAGGCCTCTAGTTTTCTTGTCTGATAGAGGAATTTAAAATCTGCAGAGGATCCAAGGTGTATTGCAGTGCACTAACGGAAAAGGTTGATAGTATAGGTATTGTCCATAAGATTTTTCCCTGTTCTTTGACTTCACATGAGGCTTCTAAGCAGCCATCACTGTTGGTTTCTTCATAGTGCTCTCTGGTCATTTGCAACAAGCTCAGATTTTATCAGGCTTTATCAGCCCATACAGAAATTTGCTGCTTTGGAAGTGTGTTTTGGGAATTAAGTAGGTACAGACAGACATGCTGGTGTTACTCATATTAGTGTGTTCTCAAAGAATCCTCCTGCCTTCCCTCTGAGTCCAGGGAATGAGATTGTGCTGTTCACTTACACTGAGCAACACAGTAATGCTTAAGGGTCATTTGGGATCTGTATAGGTCCCACTCAACATATGGGAAGCTACCAGAATATCTCTCTGTATTTACTGCAAACAGTGGACACAAGAGAACACTCTTTAAATGCCATGTGAAGGATTATCTCTTCACTGTTTTATCTTTTTCATTATTTTTACTTAAACTTTACATGAGATTGTGGATTTGATGCAGCATCAGTGAAGCAGTAGCAGTTTTTATGTTTGGTTTATTGAACATGGTCAGTTTTCCATAGTCCCGTGTTTGTATTTCAAATACTACTGAGTGACTTAACTTGCATTCTGACACACTATTTTTAGTGGCACGTTGACTCCACAGTTCAGTTATTTATCAGTCTCTTATGCACGTATGGGAACAAATTCACAGTGTAATCAGACTTTGAAAGCTTATCCCTACTTTACCTCAATACTTTGAGCTTATCACATTCCAAATTGTGCTTTTTGAACTGGATTGTGTATTTCATTGTGATGTAGTTTTTATGTGACTTTCCTTTTTTTCTAATACAACAGTTTTCTGTCTGTGGTCTGTAGATACCTCTAGACAAGAGGTCTGTAAAAGATTACTAAGGAATAGTTTATTGTCAGTAGCATTACTTTTGCCACACAGGGGTCCAGAGCTCTACTAAGAATTTTTCTTGGGCTCCTAAACAGAAAAAGGCTAAAACCTCTCTAATCATTTTATATCAAGAAAAGACTAATTACATTTACTAGTGTGAAGGTATCCTTTTTTTATAATTTATCTCTATTTGTAAGTCAGAGAGAGATAAATTAATTTCACCAAATAGAGGCAAAAATATCTGAACTTTTTCTTCAGTCAGCAGAGAGAAATACGCATTGCAGGGTGCAATTTAGATCATAAAGATAATCATAATGAACCGGAGAAAATAGGCCTAGAAAACATATTTTCTTTTACTTAGACTGGAAAATAATTTTTTTTTTTTTTAGTTCATTGTAGTTTTGCTTATTTTCTTAAAATTTCTATAAATGTAAGTTGAAATACATTTCAGTGCAAACATTTTAAAAAGATTCATTTAGAAACTGTTTAGTTAGCAAATCAGTGAATCTGAGAAGATTTTGTAAACTTTTTTCATTGGCCAGTTCTTTATTCAGGTAAACAATTTGTCCCTCACTAATGTGCTCTTGTTGCTTCTGTGAAACTCAGTTGAGAAAGTGAGGGCCAGTGGCAGAATAATTATAAAGATCATTACATTGGGATGCCATATGTTGTCATATGACATCAAGCTGTTTCACATCTGTACAATTCTTTTGCCTTCAAATCAGTTCTGAATTTGTTCTAGTGATCTGGCATACTGTGTAGAAATCACAGCCAAATATGCTGCCATTCAGTTCCATGCCAGCCAAGAACCAAGGCCAGATTTTCATGTCTCATTCAACATTTGCCCTTGGTAGCATGATTACGATTACTGGAAATAGCTCGACTACATACTGTTGGAGACAGCGATACAACTATTTTGTTTTATATGAGGAAAAGCATTTGACACACTTGTAAGCATTAGATATGGTTTACAGAAACTTCATGCTTTTGTAATCTCAATGCGGTTTATCTTTCATTGGTGTAAATTATCACTTCATTGACCTTCTATTCCATCTTTATCCTCTGTAAGGCCATAGATAATTTTCTATTGATGAATATTTTTCTAGGCTGCTTTTTCTTCTTCGTTTGCTATCTGTCCTTTGCCCTGGATAAGTACAGACCACTGTATAAATAACACTACTGATAAGATAGCATTCCAGTAACAGTAACAATTTTTGTCCTAGATTAAAACCCAAATATTCTAGGCAGCAGCATAAATTTCTGGTTATAGAAAACAGATGAGAACCTATAAAAGTGCAGGGTAAACCTTTTTACTGTGAAAAATAAAATGCAAAGATGGGCTCGATAGGCTAAGTCCTTACTTTTCATGGCATGTGAGGAATGCCTCCGTGATTTGTCAAATACATATGGGTTGATTTGGAAAAAGGCCATCTGCCCTGTGGTATAACACAAATAAGACGGCTGTTGCACTCAACAACACACACGACTAAAAGAATTTGACCCCCCTGAGATCCACTTGGAAATACTATTGCAAGAAAATTGGATTTCTTTGCTGATGTTGTTCACTGCAGAGAAAATGCAGTGAAAGGATGATCAAAAGTGAGACCAAGATAAGATAACTGTAGGTTCTGTGTGTGTGCTGCATTTTGTAAAAATGTTCACTGTACTTTTTTATGGGGTGGTTTAGACCCATTATGTGTAACCATGCATTGTGGATGTAGGGAGGCCACCAAGGGGGTGCCACCAGGGCTCTTCCACTGTAACTCTGTTCCAGTCAATTCTTCCTTGAGGCCTGTGGTATTGTCACTGCTTTCTTCTGTTATTGACTCAATGTGTTTATGCTGTTTTTCTTTCTTTTTCTTTCTTTCTTTCTTTCTTTCTGTCTGTCTGTCTGTCTGTCTGTCTTTCTTTCTATGAAGTGTATCAGAGGGCTGTGACCATATTCTCCCTCATATTGGGAGAATTCTACACTCCAAAGGGTGCAGAAATTTAATTTTGCTCACATCTTTAATATAACAGATCCTCTAAAAAGGACTGAAAAAACGACTGCCCTGCTTCAGTCAGTTGTGTGTATTGGGATGGTGTCTGAAGTCCATCATTCTTCCTATACCACTTCATCTCTTCAGAGATCATATCAGTTAAGAGGCAACTCATATAAAAATGCTAATCTTTCATTTTTTCTTAGAGTTCCTTCCACAGAGGAGGTAAAGGCATTTGGGCCCCTTGTCTATAACTGTACTAGTAAACTGAATGTGCCAGGGCACACACTCTGTCACAGAAGGCAGATGGTGTGGCACAGCACACATCTACACTAGGAAACATGACAGAGTCCTGCCAATAACAGGTTAGGTAGCAAAGGTAATGGAAAAGAATGTGTCCGTCCCACAGGTTTTTGTGCCTACTCATCTACGTGTTCGGCTATCATACACATCTTGCTCCTTTTCATCTTCTTCACAAATATCACTTTGTTATGCCTTCAGGTGTATAAGAAAAAGCCCTATGACCCATGCCTTTAGATTTACAGTCTCTATATAACAAATTGTCGTTACGTGTTGTTTGCAGCTGCTACCAATCCATTTCAGGATGTTCAGGCACCTGAAACCCTGCTTGTTATAACAGACAGCTTTTGACATCTTCTCAGGACTATGCTGGGGACCTTTTCCTTCAAACTGCAGCTAGAAGAGCTGATAGTCTTCACACCATGTAGGTCAGGTACCTATTTCTGGTAGTGAACTATGTAGAGAAAAGGGGTCTTGGTGGCATGCAGACATTTCAGCTCAAGTCAATGGCAGGAAGCAGAGATTAAGTGTTGGTCCTGGAAAGCAGGTTGAGGCCAAGCTTCGTGTTACGGGGGAGTTTGTACTCTGATATGGACAAGGCGCTGAACCGTTGGATGCAGCCCACTTTCCCTTTCCACACAACCCAGCACCTACCATCCAGCACCCAAGTACCATACTCTAAAAGCCCATCACCTTGGAGAAGATGGTTGCCTTATCTGCAGCCTTTCTATTATGGGCTCTTACTGGTCAGTAGGCAAGAAGTTTAGGTTTGGCAAGTCTACAGCAGATAGAGTTATGTTGGAGGTCACTTGTACCAATAAACAGACCATACAGTGAGAAATCATATTCACCAGCAGCATTGATGATGCCTCAGGGACCAGGAACTGCCACAATATAGGTCCTGATTCTCTCCTACCATCCTTGCTTCCACAGCATTTGCAAAACAGTCCTTATCTTTCAGAGCTCTCTGGGTTTTGCTTGTCTCTCAGTCCTCTGTCTCTACCGCACACCACCAATCTGCTTCTGGCAGGTACCCACAGCCTCTCTTCTTTCCTCCAATCACTGCGCTTTAAACTTTCACTGTCTGATTTTTAGCAATTTTCCATAGCTCTTGTTCTGTCTCTCTATATGTCTGTTATGACTCTCGATGACATCACTCCATTTTCTCCCTTGAGACTTTAAAAAGATGGATTTTTAAAAAATACTTTCCCTTGTCACATAAACTCACAAAATGAAAGCTATCACCATCCATACTTCTTACATGTGCTATCCTGACACAGACTCTTATCTTACCAGCCAATAGTCTTAGTGACTTCTTTTAAAAAAATTATAACACGAATCAGAACTATGTGCAAGCTTTATTTATATAAACATTATAATTAAATAGATGAAAAAAACTTTGAGAAGGACGGGGTGTGTTTCTTCCAGGCCCTTGTATCTGGCAAAAGCAGACCAGTGATCAATCGGATGTATGCTCAGCAACAGATAGTTGCTTCTGCCAGGCTAGATGCCAGAGGGCTGCTGAGATACTCATGCAGAGGGGCTTGTCTCAGCACCTCTGTACCAATCTTCAGATTCAAAAATGCTTCAGTTGGACAAGGAAATGGGGAGGCAGAACTGTAGCCTCAGTGTGCTTCTGACTGTGTGGGAGGTATGGTGGAAACCTGCTTCAATTATGCTGAACTAATGATTTTGTCAGTCTCGTGCTCTGAGTAAGGCAGCTTTAACTTTTAAATTTACCCCTGTATATGGTAGTGGCTGTGTGGTAGTCTCCAACCACAGGCTCAGCAAAGCTAGTGAAGATGATTCAGTCAGAATCAGATCCCTCTCTCATCTTCCCCAGCTTGTTTTGGGTAATAGTAAACATATGACTTTCCTGGGTGAGACACTTTGGTCCTCACTGTCTGAATGAGGTCACCTTGAAAAATGAGAGATCTCAGAGATGGAATATTTTTTAATGTCACAATTCTGTGCTTTCTACATTGCTGAGGAGCTGACATGAGAGTGTGCAGGTGTGACCCTGGTGGCGTAATGCCCAGGGACTATGGCAGAGAAGTATGCCAAAATGGCATGGTTTCATCTCTGCTGCTTTTTGGGAAAATTTACCTGAGAAATGCCATCTGGGAATTCTCTGGGAAAGCGTTGCTGTGAATCATAAGCATGCTAAAGGCTGTTCCAAAAATTTAATCATATGAGCAATGACCTTTCAGCATCTTGAGCACATGCCCTGTTCATGTTCAATTTACCAGTACAGATCTAGTTTCTCTTTGACAACCGTTAGTCCTGTTATTTTTTCTGAGGTTAGATTTCAGCAATGTTATGCAAGTTTTACCTGGGAGAAAGCTGCTACTCTTTTCATAGTTTCTGGTGGTAATGCTTTTAAAAATAGCATAGGAAAATGCTACATGAAATAGCACGATTGCTCAAGCGGTTTGCTATGGGAAGTTACACTGGATTCTTCACTGATGGCCTTAACACAGAGGGTTGCGATGGGACAGGTACAAAATGACTGCTGTGTTAGCATTTCAGTTGCTAAGGAAAAAGAATTATGGGTGAGAATAGAAGACTGGAAAAGCAAGGGTGGTCACTGTCTGGTCTGCAGTTTTCTTAGGGTTAAACGGGTACTGTCGGTCTACAACAGCCTTAGACAGACACCGTATAGCAGCACTGCTCCTAGTTAAGAAGGGTGAAAAGAAGATTCTTTCGTTGTAGATAGTTTCATATCCACCCAGTCTGTCAGATTGAGTACACGATAACTGATTGCCAATAAACTTTATTTAATGATGGTAAAATTTCAGTCGTGCTTTGCTTGTAAATAGAAGATACGATGCCATTTCTGCCTCTTCCATTGTTAGTTCTGACTGTCTGGATTGATGCTGTCTCTGTTTCCTTGTGAGGCTTGTGGAAATGAATTATCAGAGAGCTCTTCAATCCCTTCCCAAGGTCTTCCAGTTGGTCATTTTGAAGTCTTAAATGTGTTTTGCGTGTCCATCTGTTAGACCTCAGACAAAATCAATTAAAGAAATTGCAAAATATTTTCCATTTTCATTTTAGAAATAAGGTTCATGCCCTTCAAGGCTTGGGGGAATAAGACATGTATAAAAACATACCAAAGTGAAGATCAAAGCATACCAAGGAGTGAGCAAGTGGAGTGCCTAGAAGGCATTGTCTCAAATAAAAGGATACATTGTTGTGACCACAAACAGCTGAATCGTCTGAAAGTGTGCTAAGCTCTGTAGGCTATTTAGTTTCCTATTAAGTGATCTCATGACGAGTCAAAACAAGACAAATTACTCCCGATAGGCCTCTAGTCACAGTGCAGTAGCTAATCTTTTGATAAGTTTAATGTTGCTACAAGTGCATTTCACTACTCCAGGTAATGTGATTCAATAAGTTATATATTAGAAGGTATAGGTTAGATGTGCATGTTCACTCTGGTCAGCCGCTGGATAAACACTTTGAGAGTTTCCAATTTCGCTCATTGACTGAATGCTGGGGAGGTCATTAAAAAACGTGGCCTATGTGAAAGTAGCAGAGAGTTTTTAATATAACCTGGTTAATATCAAACCTTGAGAGAGAGAGGAGTGTTTATCATGTCCAAAATGCTTCCAGCCACAAAATGTGGAATAAGTAGCTACCACCTGTCTCTATAGACAAGCTGCTGGCAAGGTCACCTTGGCTGATGAAATGGACTATTCAGCCATCCCTGTGATAGAGTCGGGTAAAATCGCTGCGTATTAATAGGTTACATTTTTATCACATAGAGAGCCATTCAAAGCTTGCTTTGGGTCTGAATTTCTGATATAAAAATAAACAGACAAATAGTGGCAATTGGTTTATTTTATAGTTAAGAAGTATGTCATATTTATGGAAAATTTGGTATTAGCTTATTTAAATGATTTTTTTTAATGTGGTGCACTCGAATTTGACAGTCTGTTTCTCTGAAGGGACTGTTTTTATTTGGGTTTGGGTTTAGGCTATCAGAAATTTGATACTGTGTCATACTGATTGCAAAATATTTCAAAGTTTATCAGTGGCTTAGTTGAGTCTGTAAACAGTTATGATGGAAAATGGATGGCAGATTTTTAGTTCTTTATCCATTCATTCATTTGAATGTCTTTTTACTATATGCCAAATGAATTGCACCTTACTGGCTTGACACAAAACTTATATTAAGTTCTCTTGCAATGTCTAGTAAAGACTAGAAAATTATAATTGTCTTATTTTCTTTAAAAATGATGAGTTATATATAAATAATAATACCAATATAAGTTGGTTTTACTTTCTGTTGGGGTTTTTTTTTTTTTTTTTTTTTGTTTGTTTGTTTTCTCAGAGAAGGGCTATGATATGTAATTCAGATGCCACGGATGGTATATTAATTTTATGTGAGAATCCAACCATTCCTTCCTGTATCACATGAGACATATCCCTTGTTTGTTGTGTAGTTTTTAAGATGTTTGTACTAAGAAAACTGCAATTTCAAAATATTGATGTCACTGAAAAGATGATTTGATGAATTTTTCTCAAAACATTATTGTACCATAATGTTATCTGAATGCTCGGGGCTGCAATGCTTCAAATGTCCTGCTTCCAGACAAGCTGAACTCCAAGTAAAATTAGTGTATGTCACCACTGAGCTTTGTGAACTCATGACCTGAGTGTCAGCAGAAAGACAGAGGTCTTGAGTGAGGCCTGCTAAAAGTGACAAGCTCAGCCCTGGTCTCCGAAAATGAGAAATGGAGTGCTTCCACTCTATAAATGTGTGTAAGCTTTCAGATATTCTTGGTCTGTGTTGTGCTTAGCCTTAGATTTTTTTGACAGGAATAATCAGAGAAAGTGACTATAGCTCAGTCGCTAGGACTTGACATACTGAAGGAAACATCTCCTGACATTCCTTACAGAAAAATATAGTGGCTACAACCAGGGGTTACAGAGAGAGTACCACTATGGAAGAGTATAAAATATAAGGCACTCCCCTTATACATATATATATATAGTATGTATACATAGTGTAAGGGAAACTGAGGTTTAAGTTTGTCATCTCTGTCAGTGATCTGGTAATTAAACTGATATTTCAGTCATGGTCTCACTTGTTCTCTGGCTTTACCCAGGAATTTCTTCTTGACAAAAACGGTATAAGCACTCCTGTGAAAAACGGTAGGATTTCCAAACCACTCTCACCAAAAGGGATGTTCTCTCAGCCTGCATACACAGCTGGTGCCCTCATTCACTCATTATGTGCCTTTCATAGTTAAAACCAGTAATAACAAGCTATCAGAACTAGTGTCAAGTATCATACCATCAGAGATTTTTGACTAGTAGCAGTAGTGATGAGCTATAATCCTTTAAATAATGGTACCTGATATTTTCATTATCACTGACTACAGCTTTACAGGGAGGGTGTCATGATGTGCTGTCACTGCTGTCACGCTGTTGACTGAAACCCATATGTTGTGATATACTTGAGTTCTGGGATGCTTACCGATACAAGCACTGTACTTCGGATTTACCCTGTTTTCCTCAGCCCTATATGAGGTCCTGATCTGCTGCATGCCACAGTACATATTCTGAAGCAAAAGTTTGCTGAACCATTTTAAGTTCCATAGCATAAAGAGTATACAGCTGTACATAGTTCTACATCTGTGCTATCCCATCAAAGCAAAGGCTGAATAACATGCTCTCCATGTTGTCCTTCGCAACAAAATGGTTTCAAAAATATTTAGACATCATTTTCTTTCTCTGATAGTGATATTATATGTAAGCTAGCAAAAGATCAGAGGGACGGTGGAGGACTATTCTTTAAATAGTGATAAAAAGATTTTTCAATAATTCTTAAAATTGTTTTGAAAAACCGCTTAGTAAATTCCTTTTTCTAAACCCGTGACTGACCTCCCTCGTGCATATACACAGAAAAGAGGGTCTGGCTGACCTACACATATCACTCTGTTGTACTTATAAATGATATCTAGTAAAAGAACAAATACTTATTGAACACAAGTATCTGGCACTATTTCTGTACCTCTAATAAAACAGAGCTGGGAATCATTCCCTGATATACATAGCATTTGGCCCTGTTTATTCCAGACCTCAATAGCCCAAGACAAAATTATAATTGTGTGTTCATTTGGGTGGAGGAGTAATTTTAAAGTGTCAATAACATGAATTAATGTGCGGACTGTGTGAAATTCAGAATATGTGTTGTATGCTGTGGGATGTGACGTGCAGGCATATGGGGATGTTTAAGGTATTAAATCCTACTGGAAAACCACTGGAAGATGATGCAGAGAGAAAGGAGACTAATGCTGGTCTTTTTTCTTCTATACTGGCTACTGGGTCTTTAGCATATGCAGTCCCAGCTGTGCCTGGGCATTGTCCAAGGGGAAAGCTTGTTGAGACAGGCCAGTGTGATGCAGGAGAGCAGATTACTAACGGAGCTCCCAGCCTTGAGAGGGCCCTGATGATCCAGTTTTCCCCCCTGGCCTTTTATTTTATGTAGTGTCATAGATGTATGATGAGAGATCAGTTTTATTCTATGGTGAAAATGTAGTGGTATATCTAGATAAAGCTTGATACTTTAACTGTCGATATGATACTGTATCTGCTCAGCTGCTATGATCTAGCATCATAACATGCCATGCAAAAATGTTCAAGGTAACCCTTTCTCTGGGTGTCGTGTTAGCCTAGGTGGAATGATGCAGTGCTCTGACTGCGTTGCTTATTTTTGTAGTAGTTGAGTGTCTTTGCACAATTCTACACTGTGCCACATAAACACTACAAAATGCCCAATGAAAAGGAAAAAATGTCATTTCCGCTCTCTTGTGCTTTCCTTACATAGGTTGCTCTAATGTTTCTTTGCAAGGTCTAGTTTCCCCACAGTGGATTTCTCATCAGACTTTGTGCCCATGCCATTCTGCTGGGGGCTTTTTCTGCTTAGGCCAATCCAACAAAAAGACCATAAGTCCCACAGTTACAACTATCGTGTCTCTGACTGATAAATTAAACACTGACCTTTTAATGTGAGACTGAGCCAAGGATTCTTAACTGCAAAGAATGCATTGTGACATTTTAAAAAGTAAATGTCAAACATAGAAGTAATGGAACATACACAGTACTGTTACAGAAGACAGAAGAAGATTTAAGGCCTCGTATTAATTTACCAAGCATAGGTGGCACTTCAGTGGTACCTACGAGGTACCTAGGCTACTTGAATTCCTACAGAGAAGTAGTACTGGAAAATTAATCTAGTACTAATCCAATGATAATACTAAAGCTTTTATACCAGAAACCGAGTGTAAAGCTATAGTTCTTGTACTGTACATTTGTCACAGAAAATTTTGTGTGTATGGAGGGTTTAAGAAGTTTTCAGTTGTATTAAAACACAGTGATTTATGAAAACAAGAATACAGCAATGCCCCATAGTACTGTAGTTTTCAAATACCATTGTATAATTTAACCTAGGGCACTATGGTTATCCTTTAAAGAACATACAGAATCACAGAATCACAGGGACTGGAAGGGACCTCTGGAGATCATCTAGTCCAACCCCCCTGCCAGAGCAGGGTCACCTACAGCAGGTTGCACAGTATCTCATCCAGGCGGGTTTTGAATGTCTCGAGTCAGAGACTCCACCAGCTCTCTCTGGGCAACCTGTTCCAGTGCTCTGCCACCCTCGAAGGAAAGAAGTTCCTTCTCACGTTCAAGTTTGTGCCCATTACCTCTTGTCCTATCACTGGGCACCACTGAAAAAAGACTGGTGCCGTCCTCCTGGCACCCTCCTTTTAAGTATTTGTAAGCATTGATGAGATCCCCTCTGAGTCTTCTCTTCTCCAGACTAAAAAGACCCAAGTCCCTCAGCCTTTCCTCATAAGAAAGATGTTCCAAGCAAAATCAATTACAAAATTATCAGGTAGATTTATAGATTCTCTTTCTTTGCTCTTTTCACATACTCTTTAGTATTGCTGTTTTCTGGGCATCATTTTAAGATGATAGATACTCTTGAAAGAAAAATTCTGCAACATGCTGGTATTTGTTCAATAATTTGACAGGCAAACATTTTGCCAGTATGGCATCATATTTATGCAATAAATGGTAAGAAGCTAGCAGTTAAATAAATTATCTTATCAGTAGCGCAAAGAAGTAGTATGTGTGGAGTTACGCTGTTTTCTGTTAAAGGGCATACTCCTGTACACATTTCAAAATGGCATGGGAGTTGAATGACAGATGCAGATAATCTTGTGATTTTTCTACGTTTAAGTTCAAAACGATACCATTCTCCCTTTGGTGTCTACCTAGTTATACCTGCCAGCCAGCTGGACTCAATAGTTTAGGATACTCTACTGTTTCTTAACCCTTTTGCACATTTGGATGATTTGAAGCTTTCCACAGTGTCAATTTATTCCATCTAAGTGAAATGAGATGGTGTCTCACCATTCTGAATTACGGAAATAATATTCAGAATCAAACTACTATCTTTTTGTTTTCAACATGTTTCTAATTCAAATAATATCACTAGTTATGAAATGTTCTATTTTTGAGGCTTATGGAAGTACAGGACCAGTTCTCTAATTATTTTTGTATTTACACACAAGTGTAAGTGCTGACTTACTATCAAGTCACACAGTTTTACTGAAGCTTAACAGTCAAAACTGCTTTTAACCAACTAAGGATTATAGAAACATATTATGTTAGGAAGATAGGAAAATCAATTAAAATAGCAGGTTTCTACTGAACTATTTGTGTTCAAATATAAGAATAATTTAAAAATTTGAATGGTAGTATCACTTATATTTACTATTGAATATCTTTATTTTTAGTTGTTTATAAATTTTTGAAAATCAAGATGCAGATATAACTTTAACATGTTAAGATTGGCATGAGTTCTTATAATTTGGAGCTTGAGTCTGGAGCTCTCAACAAACCTTTAAAACTTTTTTTTCCTGTTTTTCTATTAACTCCCTTTCATATTAATTAAAATAATGGATGGAGATCTTTTTAAACAAGAAAATCACCAGCAGCAGTGAACTTAAGAGCAACAACTGGAAGAAACAAAGTGAAGTTTAATTTTTCAACTGATTTGGATGGATCTGTCCTATGCCCCGCACAAGTTCTAACACAAGGCTTTCAGCTGGTAGGTTTGGGATTGTGTTACAATTGGAGATGAGACCTATATGTTGCTTCAGATAACTAAAATCCAGACAATTCATTAATAAAATAAGCTTAAGGGTTGAAAGAGGCTGATCTGCAATGGTCTTCAGTGAAGTGCGTGGCAGGGAGAAGAAAAGCCCCTCTAGCAAACTTGAAAATATCTCATGAAACCTGCTATGTAAGAAGAAACAAGTTCAGATAAATTCCATGTAAGAGTCATAGCAAAGCCTGGATTTGCAGCTTTTGTAGTCTCGATACAGTGATGCTTTAGATAGACTTTGGATAAACAGAATCTGAGGTTAGAATTGCAACGTTGCTTTTTTTCCAAGGTGGAAATTTATTATTTTGAAAGGCTGTTACTCTTTTATTTATTATACGTGCCCTTTAGATTTCATGCAGGGATAATCTGCACTTTGAAAAGTCTAGAACTGAAAAGTACCCAACTCTTTCTCATCTGAGAATTAGCCTTTTGCTGGCTAAATGGAGACCATGTTGTGTGATTCATGAGAATCTCTTACTGAATAAAGAAAGAAAATAATTTTTCATCAAGGCATTGTCTTCTTTAAATAATGCGTCTTTCCTTCCGTTTTGAAGCTTTTAATACATCCAATCAGTAAAGATGGCTGATTAATAAGCATGAACAGGGTAGCTGACAATTCTCCATCTCTTCCATTATTTTCCCCCCATTCTCCTGCTTTTTTTAGGCCCAGCCAGCATGATGTGTGCCTTTCTGAAGTTTCTATAACCATACAGTTATTGAACTCAATAGCCTTTTGGACTCTTGGCAAGATGTTCTTGGATGGAGACCTGTACAGGAAAGAAGGTTAGGAGCCTGAATTGAGTATATTGGAGGTTTATGGGTGAAGAAATTACCTGGGCAGTGTGAAAACACACAGAGATATATTAATTCACTTAAAATTAATTTTAAGTGGAACTGAATCACTGGTCCCAGGTAGACGCCATGGACAGCACAAACTACTTCAAAGCAATCCAGAGAGGAACGGAATGTTCTTGTCTGTTCTGTTCAGGTTCAAGAGCGAAGTGATCTGACTCTTTATCCATTATAAAACTCCATTTGAGGCACACTCTCTAAAAGTGATTTTTTCTTTATAAGCTGGTCTAGGTAGAACAAATTTTATTACGGTAGTTTTCCTTTAATAGGACCCTCTACGTTACAGTGCCCTGTAAATCAATATATTAAACCTGGAGAAAATCAGGTTCCTTGGGCAGTATCAGGAGTCAGAGGCCTATTTGTTAGGGTTAATAGTTCAAAAAGCTTTCAAAATGCAGTTCAGTAGCATAAAAGAAAAATGGTTATCAGACTACAATACACATAAAACACAGGAATATTGATTCCTCAAGCTTTAATCTTAGGTGGGCCAGCAAAGCAATTTATTTTTATGTCTTTTTTTCCAAATAAAGTGTTTTATCAATAGAGTTTTGCTAAGACTGTAAGAATCAATCTTTCCTATGAGGAAACTTAAGTAATAGGATTAGAATTTGGGCCACATAATCTTATATGATTCTTTTTCTTTAAAAGCCTATTTGTGTTAACTAGTTCTAATTGAATGACTATAGGGTGCTCAGAAGCCTGAATCAGGCCAACATGTTAAGTGGGATAGATTTCCCACGTAACAAATTTAATGATCAGCTTTGAAAGATAGGTTAAGAGATAATCAATATCCCCCTAGGGATGTGTGTTCAAGCTTAAAGGATTTGACCAAAGCAGATTTTCCTACTATTTTTAGTTGCTCTTCACTAGATGGTTAAGAAAACATATGCTGTTTAACTGAAGAAAAAAAAGCACTCATGTAGTCGTATTTATCAAGCTATTCATGATAGCAATTTTAGCTCTCTCAAACTCATGTGTCTTTTTAACATTTTTATTGGGAATTCCACCATGTGGTTTTAAAGCTTTGAGAGAGTAACTTAATCTTACTGGGTTTGGATTGGTATGCCTTGACATGTGGTCAGGCTAGTGTACTTAGAAAAAAGTCTTGTCAGGTGTTTCTCTTGATGATAGTGATAGGCACTGCTTAATGATCCTGCATATTCTTTCCACCACACACTCTCTCAAAAGATACATGAGATTTTTTAGGAGGTTTCATTATTTTTTCTTTGAAAGTCACTTTCCTGACAGACATTCAGCCCTGAAGAGCGTCTAAGCACCCTTGCCCGTACAGAATATCTTAGACTCCCTCAACAGTTCTAATAATCTATGCTTCATTGTTTTGTTTTCCTTCCCAAAGAAAATTTTAATTGATTGCCACGTCCATCCACTGAAGTAAGTAATATCTTTGCACATGCTGTCTAAAAATTGGATCCTGTGAATGTACCAGTGAGAAGGCACTGAGAATCCTATCTATTGGGTATGCTGGATATTATTGCTGAAAATTAAGTGTAGAATACATGGTAATATTGTACAGAGAGAACAAGAAAGCAACATGATTCAGAAACAGTAATTTGTGTCCCAGTGATTGCATTTACACTCCTTCAAGTGCACTCCTGTGAAACTCCATAGGTAAAATTCTGTCATTTTCAATGGTGCCTTATCTTTGGATCCCTCCTGGAGCATTACAAGAGTGACTTGAAGGGTATATTGTGGAGGAAACTCCAGACCGGTCCAAGTCTTAGAGATCCCAGGATATACTCATAGGCAATCTGGGTGAAATGGCACTCTGGAGCACTCCAGTTTGGACCAACTTTACTTGCCAACATATACCCATCAAGATAATGCTGCAAAGGCATATTCCAACGCCCATGCCCTCATGTCAGGCCACCTTATCTTCAGGAGCAAAATGCCTTTTCTGTAACAAGCTTGGTACTAATTAATTTTCATTCACTGAGTAGCCCCATCAGGACCAGAATGCCAGGTAGGATAGAGGGCTTGTGAGCCATAGAGGAATCTTGTAGAATGGTCTCCCTGGGACTAAGAAGTATGTCAGCAAATATGACTGGACTTACTGTTTGCTTGCCCCATATTTAACAACAGAGAACCGTTGTTTAAGCACGTGACTTAGAATGATAGTGTGGTTCTCTCTGCATCCTCTGCTCCCCTTTTATAGTCTTGGACCTGAGATCCACCATTGCCAGATTGGAAATTAAGAAAGAAAAAGGGAAAAAACTAACTCTTATTGAAAAAAGTATCTGTCCCAGACTCATTGGTACAACAGGACAGGTTCCATTTCCTAATAAATATTTTCAAAATCACCATGGTAGACTAAGAGTGCAGAAGTTGTAAGAGAGGTAAACACTGTGATGATGTGTAAGTTTGCAAACATCTGGTCTAGTTCAATGATTTGGCCAAAGCACTCATGAAGAATATTTTTTATTGACCCAAATAAAGGTTTTTAATGTTTGCTAAGAATTCAAGATAAGGTTTGATGCCATATGGCTTACCTCCTCTGTTAGTGACAAGGGGAAAGATTTATTCAACAGCTGGACACCATCATCCCCTTTTTTCCCCCTAGAGTGCATAAAACTCCCAGACCCCCCAGGTTAGGTCTAGTCTTCTAGCCTATGGATTCCTACAGACAGTGGGTGACTGAGACCTCTATTACGTCAAAAGCCAAAATAATGATGGAGGAAGGTCTAGATTGTGCCAGAATTGGAGTAAAAAAGAGATAGCATATTGTTTTGTGCATGCAGACTAAATCTGCAAAAGCAAGTGTTCTGCGTGCCAACACGTGCCATCTGCCAACTCCAGAAACAAGGAGGTTCTGGAAGAAGACAGGTAGACAAAGGGTACAAGGTTGGTTTTGCCCAGGGTTGTCCTTCTTTTTTAATCCCACCATCTTGTGCTATTAGGAAAAAAAAAAAGTTAGAATGAAAAAAAGTCCCTTTATGGTTAATCCTTGGACACATAATGCAGGCAAACCACAGGAGCTACAGTGATAATTAGACAGACCTTGTCAAAGTCATTGAAAGAGTTTGTGGATAAATGGTGTGTCCAAAAATCCTCTGTGCAGACTGCAGTTGCCCATAGCTAAAGCTCTCTGGATAAGTATATACCAAATGACTCTCAAGCATAGTTAGGTGAGGAAACAAATAGATAAAGACAGGATGCTGGGACTTTGAACAACCACTAGAATCTGGGGGATGCATAAAGAGTCATTAGAAGATTTAGATCAAACATTCAAGACCTGTAAGTGAAAGAAAAATCATGGCAGTTACATTTTCAAGACATATCATCTTTTACCATTCATTCCTTGTTCTTCAGACTCTTACTGTTTTCCTGTTAAAAAGAAACTGTTGCAGTATTCCTCAGTAATAGATCCAGATAGTGCTATTGTAACATGTCTCTAAAAAAAAAGGAAAAAAAACCCCTTTCAAATAGTTTCCTGCTCTTCTTTATATGTAATTTTTGTACTATGATCTTTATTACTGTTGCTCTACCATTACTTTGACTTATTGTTCTGGCTCTGATGAATTGGTTCCCTTTTTTCAGATTTAGACTAGCCTGCTTTTCAAAAGGTCAAAAGTTCAAAGAATTCTTACAGTAAAAAAGAATCTTCTAATGTTTTGGCAGTCATGGTTTTATTGGCATTTCTGGCCAACATTTCTCAACTTGTTTCATCCTTCTTTGTTCAAACCAAAGGACATCTTGAGAGGTAATATCCTGCTGCTGCTTTGTTTAAACTTGTTCCATGTTCCCTTCTGAATGTTGGTCTGTTTTGCCTTGACCTAAAACAGGATAAGGGATTATAATACACTGATTTCTGGTGAATGGTTCCTATTCTCTGCTCCTCTCCTAAGTTTTCCACTTGGCTGTCACAGACCCTAGAGACAGAATCTAATAGCTTGGATTAAAATTGCACTGAACATCTTTTCTTTTCTTCTTACCGTAAGCAAATGCAAGATACTACAGAAAATCTGTAGAACCTGTACTTCCAACTGTTATTGCATTACCACAGAAAAGATCCTCTGCTTATTTTCTTTCCCGCGATCACTTTGGTCTATGGCATTGAGTGAGAGTTCACATAGAGCTCTTCTCATTTCAAATGTGTTTAGTATGATTCACATCTTCCTTCGAAGTCAGCTATTCAGCTAAGACTTGCTTTTTGTCATATTTTATTGTAAAAGGAATAAGCTTTTAAGTAACTTAGGCCTTGTTAGACTTTCAATATATTTTGAGAATAATCATAGAATGGTTAAAGAATAGATGTAATTGTATAGGGTTGATTAATAGAATGCAGGTGTTTAAAGACAATACTCTGAGAACTACGCAAGCGCTGCTCATTTGTCCCTTGTACAGTCCTGACCATGGCTGGCCTAAAACCCAGTCAAGCTGAATCAACAGAATAGCAAATGTAGAACATAATAATAGGTAGGAAATAAGTGATTAACCCACAGTAAGCAATTTATAAAGGTTAGACATTCAGAAGAGACATAAAGTAAGCATAAGTTAATGGGACATCTTGAGTTTTTCTAGGAAGTCTATAGGTGGACTTTGATGGAGATTGTTCAAAGGAGGTAAGAGGCTGTGGTGACCAGAATCTGCACCACTGAACTACAACTTCAGAAGAGGAACTGGAATGTAACAATAAGAATCAGCTGAGACTCGGAAATTAATGAACTTTTGAAACTACTGAAGAATGAAGTACTGGATGACTTTAAAGAAACACCAAGAATTTTCAAACAGAAATATCTATTACGTAATGTTGTGTGGAATCATATATATAGAAGATGTACTTTGTTAGCCACTTGCCACTCACTGAGGTGATGGCCCAACTCTGAGTTGTTAATAAAGCAAACATAGGGGTACCCACAGTCTGGTGAAATTCTTTAACTAAAGACAAATATAAAAGACAAAGCTAGTGTGACGTTGAGTGAGAGTTCACACAGAGCTCTTCTCATTGCAAATGTGTTTAGTACAATGACATCTTCCTTCAAAGTCAGCTTTTCAGCTAAGACTTGTTTTTTGTCATATTTGATTCCTGCACACCATCAAAGAATGTATTTCAACTGAAAAGAGGCCAGAAGAGCTATGGGCAGACATAAAAAGAAAAATTTGATTCTTGTGAAGTCCCCTCTTTATTTTCCCACATTATTTCAGGGGAGGTACTGCTATAGGCTTAGTATCCTGTACTGGTACGGTCTTAAACTAACAGTAGAATATAGAATGTAGAAAGTACAGACAGTTTACAGCGGGTATATAGTCTAAGTATGGAACCTTGATTAGCTTTTTTTTTTTTTGTAGTTAACTGCCTAAAACAAATAGATCTGAATCTGGTTTCATTGATAGTGGTATAGTACTAATTAGCATAAAAATTATTGGATTCAAACCTGGGAACTTGTTGTTGAATTTTGCTCATTTGTTTCTTTTAAATGCAATTTGATTTTCACTAGGAAGAACAAATGGCAGGAGGGAAATGACCAAAATCCGTTGGAAATATCCAGGTTCTTCCGTTTTAAAAAAATGTTGTGTTGTTTGGTTTTTTTTTTAACAGAAACTGAGAAACATATTTTGTATTATTTTTGTTTCAGCTTAAAAAGTTATGAGGAGAAAGGCAAAATGAGGAAAGAGAGAGGTAAAACAAGCAAGCTAAAAATTATTGGTTTTTATCAAATTTCAGTACAAAAAACCCCAACTTAATGGAATTATTTCAGTACTGTGTTTTTTTAAAATTTACCACTTAAAATGGTAAATTTACCATTTACAATTTTTAACCATCTCTGGTTTTTAATACGTGTACATTTCAAAAGTCATGCAGCCATTGTCCAATACCTACTGATATTTCTAGCCTGCAGAATACAACAACTTTGTAATAATTCAGGAACTTCACTGCAGTAGAACTGCATAGACACTGACACAACAGTCACAGAACAGATTAGAGTTAAAAATTTTATTTGCCTTAAATCAATATTCTTTTATATGACTCAGCATAATTAACTATGTTTTCTGTTTCTTGGATTTCTGCTCCACCCCTCTTCCACTCTTCCATACATTTAGACCTAATATTTAATGGTAGGTTTACAATTCAATAGAATTCAATACAATAACATTTCCATACTATTACCATTGTTGCTGTTTTGAAAAAGAATCGGTAGAGCTAGGTACAAGGGATACAATTTTCATTAGCAAATTGCTGCATATTTTTCATTTAGTCATTTTAGTCAAGTCTTTTAACAAAGATCCTTCCTGATTTACACACAATGTTCAAATATTAAAAGAGTTGAGCCTCATTTCTATGTGCAAGATATTGCCTATTAAGCAGGACAATAGTGATACGAATTAAATTAAATTTAGGATTAAGTTAGTAAGATCTCACTGGGATATTTGAGAAGGGACAATACCCATGCAGACCTCAGAACTACTTATCTACTTGCCTAAATGTGAAGACATTATCTGGAAATAGTTCACATTTTATGTTAATATCAGTGAACCTCATATTTCAAGTTAGACTTAAATGTGACACTATGAGCTTGTCTTTACCTTTGCAGATTTATCAGTTTCAATTGCACTCAGAAGTATTTTTCAGACACAAATTGCAGTTTTAACAGATGCTATGCTTACTAAATATAAGCTGCCATTCTAGTGATGAAGTAATTTAGGGATATGCATGCAATTAAGTATGAAAATAGTGTAGTCTTCCTTAGACTTTACTGGCTAACACTTAAACTTCTATTAAGCAACTTAAACTATGAAGGACACTTTTATAAAAGAATTTAACAGATTTTTTTTTTTTTTTTTTTTGGAGGATATAGACAGGAACAATATCCCTTATGTAATGTTATAACCCTTGTGTTCTTCAAGAAATGTATGTGAGTCAGGAAAGATGAGAGCTAAACTGTCTGTATTACAGATATGCTTAATTTCAGGCCAGATGATGTTCTTGGTAATTAATTACTTTGGAGTTTTATCTTTTTTTAGAGACTATTTTGCTTTTATTAGGTTGAATTATTGCTGTTATCATTCTTCATGTCAACACTTTTAATGATAATAATAAGGTTCTGGAAATACCTATGAGTCAAATAAAAAAAGGTGTGGGCTCTCCTAACACAGAAGACAAGACAGTCCATGTTGTGAAGAGCACATACAAGGTTTAAGAACAGAAGGAATGTAATACGTTTCGTGGTACGATAAAGGCAAATGTCCCAGTAGGTCCACAGTCTACAGCACTATTCCGTTATTTATTGAAACGGCTTCTGTAGGGGAATTGTGTGTAATTGGAAAAAATAAGTAGACAAAAAGGAAGGAGAGTCAAGTGGGGAAAGAAGAGAAGCAGATGAGGTGTGAAGATGAGGTGCAAGACTGTGGGAAAAGAAGGGAAAAAGCTACTTGACTGATGTAAACATGGTGGGGAAGTGCACATGGACATTGTTTGCATCCAGAGGGCTCCTTAGGTTCTGGGACATGTTGAAAATGAAGAAAAGTCATGTCACGTACTCTCAGAGATGGTTTTTCAGCCTTACAATCATATTTGTATTATAACTGACTGAATATCTGTGTGCTTGTGTGGCATGAGCCATTCTTAGTAGAGCAGTATCTCATGTTCAGTTACAGTATTACTGTATGTTGTTTTGTGACTTCTGATGTGTCACATAAATGGGTTTATCAGGTTTATGCAACAAATTCTGAAATTAAATAACAGCAATAATAACATTACTAGAATTGCACTGAGTCAGTGAATCTCTGGAACATTATGTTTTCCTTTTTGTCATTTAAAAAATTCTCTCTCTCCTGTTTTTTCCCCCTATCTTTTTTCATTTTCTTTTAATTTGTACAAATGAATTACCTGGATCTAATGTTTCATTATATAAGGAACATTAAATAACATAACCTTAACCCATTTTAAAATACCAAAGAAGAAATTTTATGTGATCTTTCCCGATGACCTTGGTATGAACATGTCACGGAATAAAAAGAAGTCACTAAATTGGTGGATACTCTTTGGAAATAGTTAAACAAGTATGAGAGAGTAATTTCACTTTCCTGTTCTGTGTTCTAGAACTAGCTTTCCGGTTTATGAGGTTAAAGTGTACACGATAGCATTTTTTAGACATTTCATACAAGACAGTGTTTGACTAGTCTTCCATACATGTACTTTCTGACAATTTTCAAAGTATAGCAGTTTTGTAAAACCACAGTATTTTGGGTCACAATCAAGAGTAATATGATAACTATGATGACTTATTTGTATCAAGGTAACTTCAGATGCAGAAAGTTAAAATCCCCAGTTTCCGCCTATGGTCGATAGAGAGAAAAAGATTTCTTCAACAAGCAGTTGAGCATAGGTTTAAACTGTCCTCTGGTGAAGTCTCTCTTTCTACTGTCAACAGGGGAGCCTGGGGAGGCTAGCCTAATGCTAGCTTTTATGACCGCTTCTCAAGGCATCAAATTCATCCCTTTGCTAAGTAAGCACAGTTTTTATTGAATCTTGTGAGAATTCCTCACAGTTACATCAGGAGAGAGTTTGACCAAATATCTGAGAAAGAGAAGGCATTAGAGCTGGCAAATGGAGCTCTGCTGACTGGCGTGTTTAAGACAGCAATGGTATGAGAAGCTGTATAAGCTCCCCTACATTTCCCAGATAACATGCCTGAAATCTGGTCTGTAAGGACCACCTCTAAACTTACAACATGGTTCTTTATGCTGACTGACCTTGAACTTCCTTTATAAGCACTAACTCAGGCACTGCTTGGCAATGGCTGTGAGTCTAGGTTTAAAGTGAAAACACTAAAAGCTACTGTATTTTTCACAGTAAATGGAAATATGACCAGTTTTGACAGTCTATGAAGGATGGCATGGGAATTGCATAGAGAATAATGTTCTCTGGGATGTATGTTGGTTGAGCCATCATTGAATAATGTGGATACTCTACTTGTGCAACATTTCTGTGCAGACAGAGAACTGAGGTTGTAGTTGATGTACCAGCACAATATTCTGCCCTCTTGATTATCAACTACTAAAGTTCTGGCACTAAATAGTGAGTACCACTTAGAATCATAGAATCATTTAGGTTGGAAAAGACCTTTAAGATCATCTAGTTCAACCATTGACCCTACTCTGAATCCTCCTTCTGGCCCTTCTTGTAGATGGGTGTCACATTGGCAAGCCTCCAGGCATCTGGGACCTCCCCCGTTGACCAGGATTGCTGATAAATGATGGAGAGTGGCTTGGTAAACTCCTCCGCCAGCTCCCTCAGCACTCTCGGGTGGATCCCATCTGGGCCTGTAGACTTGTGGCTGTCCAGTTAGTGTAGCAGTGTAGAGTGCTTCTTCTTGGATTATGGGGGGTTTATTCTGTTCTTCAGCCCTGTCTTCCAGCTCAGGGGGCTGAATACCCTGAGGATGGCTGGTCTTACTATTAAGGACTGAGGCAAAGAAGGCATTAAGTACCTCAGCCTTTTCCTCATCCTTGTTGACAATCTTCCCCTCTGCATCCAATAAGGGGTGGAGATTCTCCCTGGCTCTCTTTTTGTTGTTAATGTATTTGTAAAAACTTTTTTTGTCAGCTCTTACAACAGTGGCCAGATTAAGTTCCAGCTGTTCTTTTGTCTTTCTGATGTTTTTTCTTCATGATGATGTTTTTTCTGCATGAGATACTTTTTCTGAATGAAATACTTCACAGGTATATCTACACTGTGGAAAGAAATAGATGCAGGCTTGATATGTCTTTACTAATCCTAAAAACAGATGTGTTGGGCAGCCATTCTCAAGACACCCAAGATGGCCTACCTTATTTGGCAGGCAATTAAGGCTTAGTAGCTTGTGTACCGGGCTAAAGAGCATGTCACTTCACTAGCTGTGGATTTAGTGGCTCCAATTTGTACTATCTCAGGCTCTGCTTGCTATATTATTTTATTCTACATATGGTCCATCACGGCCTTCACAAATGTTTTTCTGGTCTATACAACACTTGTTAACAATGTCAGGAAATAGGTAATGCTACACTGATTTTAGAATATTTTGCAGCTGACCACGAATTGAAAGAAAAAATCTAGGCTGAGGAAAACAATTTGGTCCAAACACTTGCTCAAATTTGGGCCATCATGAAACTATGGAAAGTGCCACAGTTACATACACATTAAAACTTCATGGAATTTCATCCCTCTAAATCAGTCTGATGTTCTGATATTTTGGGGTTTAGACACATTGAACATAAGATGAACCCCAAAACTGGGAAATGTGATTTTAAAATTGCAACAATTACCAAAAGGTTTTTAAAGTAAGTAGGATGTTTGAAACTTCTGATGCATTCAATAATATGATTTTTTTCCAGGTATCTTATAGTTATTTTGATAGAGTTGTTAATAAGTGCATCTTGTGAAAAAGTATTCCCTGAAGCTATTTTAGAAATGTCACCCTCAAGCATTTTATTTGATGGAGATCATAATCTAGATTTCTTATCTGCAGAATTCCTATTTATCTTTTGAAGTAGTCTCCCTTTTTATATTCTAGGAATACTTTGTGTGGTGTTTGCTGTAGATGAGAGCCATAATAGAAAGATTTATTTGAGTGTGAGCTCCTCAAAAATTACAGATGCTTCATACTATCTCTTTTACTTGACAGACTCTGGATGCCTGGTTCACAGGAAGACAAAAAAACACAATTTTTCCTGTCTGATTTCTGATGAACAATGTTGATGAAGCCGCAGAATCCTGAAGCTGCAGCTGGCACAGAAAATCAGGTATTCAGGTAATTAAATTAAAGTCTCTGCATGACGTTATCTTATTCATAGTGTTACCTTTTCAGTCATGTTTTTTGAGCAGGGAAGGAACATATATTGCCAACAATACATGCTATCAAACTGGATTTTTTTAAGCATGCCAGTCCTGATTCTGCAATGATCTCTATACAAGTAGATGACTATGCAGAGTGCCAGTGACTTATCTAAGGCTGTCTATGCAGGGAATCTATCTGTGTGGGCTTATTGCGGGAGTGGGGCCATATGCTAATACAAAACCATTCATGGCACTCCATGTTCATGTCAGACTGAGGGCAATAAGCCATATGATCCTCATATGTTATAATTTGATGTTAAGTCAAAATATCTTCAGTCTGTTCCTCGTCACTGACTTTTACATTTTCTTCATTAAAGGAGAGTGTAAGTGCTATCTTACCATGATGCTTGTAACCAGTAGTTTCAAAAAAATTGTGTTACCTCTATTACTACTACTTTTTTGCTTGAAGTACTAAATTTTGACTTCTCTGTCTCTGCCAGGAGCTTTATCCCTTGGGAAATACTTGTCAAATGTAAATGAGCTACCAGATCCATCATCTTTCTTAAGGGAAGTACACTGTGCACTTATGAATAGAGAGCTGGGACAATGCTGTTACTTAATTATTGGAGTGATTAGAAACTCACTGACATTTTTGATTGCTTTTCTACTCTTCTGCACATATAGAAGCAGCATGAAAAAGCAGGTCTTGATGTTTGTCAGTATCTATGTTTTTTAACACTAATACTTGCTGCGATCACTTTAATACCAGCCTAATACATTTTCCAGACACAGGTATAAACCATCATGTATTTTATTAGCACATTTTCAAAAAAACAGTTACAAGCATAACTGTAAATGCTTCTCCATTGTCAGAAGCTTTGAAGACCATGTATCTCCTTTAACAACATATCAGCAATTTTAAAAAAACTGACTCCGTTTATTAGTTCTCATTTCACAAAGCTCTTTGAGCATACATTATGATGTATGTATGGAATGTAAAGAGTTGCTGATAGCATAAGGGTTCTCTGTGGAGGGCAATTCTCTTATCACATACCCTAGTTTCTGTTTCTCATCATGATGATTTTAGAGCCTCTTGCATAAAAATCGAGCTGGTTATTGCTGCTGAGTTCAGCTCTTCCCACTTCTTTTTTATCACCCAGTAACATAAACCTTTTTTAAAAATGTCATAATCTCCATAGCAAATAATCATAATATCATAAAGACACAGTTTATATGGCTTCACTCTCTTCAACTTGCATTAGGTGTAGGATTGGAACTTCTGTCCCCTGAAGGAATCTTTTCACATTAGGAACTTGTTTTCCCTTGAAATGTGCTTTGGGTTAGTTTTACTTTCGTGGGTGTTTAATTATTCAAACAAGTGTTATGCTGAATCAACTCACTACATGTACAGGCCACTGGCAGCCAATGGGAACAAAGGATTAATTATCGACTCTTTAATTAAAAGAAAAAAAGAAGCCTAATAAATATAGAGAGGAAAAAGCCGACTAGTTTACACATTTTCACCAATATAGCAACTTGCTCGCAATTTGTGTTAAAGTACATTTTAAGACCTTTACCTAGAAAGAATGTCAGGGCTTTTGATTAGTTAAAATGATACACCGAAATATAAAATTCCTGTTTGGTTCATTTTGTATTATGCATCGAGTTGTCTTTGTGTCTGAGAAAGAATGAAATACATCAACCAAAAAAACAACCCACATAAGCCTGTTGCAGTTGCATGGTTGTACTGTCAACCTGCAAAATAACTCAACCACCTTTAATACCTAAATTTGACTGCGCTACATAACAAAAGCTCAGTACTTGCCAGCCTCCTAATTCAAAAGAAACAATTACGCATATATAGAAAGGTGAAATTTTCAGTGAAGCAATCATCTGGCCATGTGCAAAGACATCTATGTGATTGCTTGTTGTAATCCTGGGCTGACTGCTGCCACTTAGATGACTTACAGAGAAAGTTTATGTTCTACCAGTCCTTGTTTGTGGTCATGTCACCTTCCAGTGGTCAAGTCTCCAGAGGAGCATAAATGCTGCATTGAATTAAGTGTTAAAAAAACATTTTTACCTGTGCTCCAGTATCATTTCCCTGTGAGTACGCATGAACTATCTAATGTTCATGGCTGCTGTCAGCAGCGTGTCAAGTTGCATGAGGAGTGCCAGAACAGTAACGGCAGGAGATATGGAATAGTCTCTGGAGGAGAATACTGCTAATAGTATTTGCAGATCTTTGAAGTATCTGCCTAAGGCGATAGCATATCGGAGTGTGTAACTGAAGATAGGTCGGGGGAGAGACCAAAGTGCCAGGCTGTAACTAGGAACTGCACCCTACTGGCTGAAATGTCCCACAGCACTAGTGTTGCATCCCAGCTTCTCCCACACTCCGTGGAGTACGGTTTGCCAGACAGCCACCTACCAGTCTGACTTGCCAGGGATGGTGTGTGCGGTGACAGAAAGGGAGAAAGGTCCAGGAACTGATTTGCTGATGGGGCCATGGGAAATAGGAGTTGGGATTCTGTGGTGCAAACCCCATAATCTGTGTGTGAGATTTGAGGGGCATGGGTTTGCTGACTCAGAGTCACAAAGCAGCTTGCCCTCCATCCAGTTGCCCGCATGTCATGTGTTGATTTTTAATGGTGTCTGGTGAATTCTAGAAACTGTATAGTCAGCACTCATGCAATACAAGTGCACAAACAACTACCTTTCTCATGTTTCCTGCACTCTGTGTGTGTGTATATCTTTGGGAAACCTCCACAGAGAAACCTCTCTCAGCTAACGTAGACACTCTATCGTTTTTCACCTTTGTAGTGTTGTCCTGCAGCCATGAGCTTGGTGCTAACTGAGGTTTGGAGGAGGGATCCTACTTTAAAAATCTTTTCTTCCACAGAGAAGTGCATATCCTTTGAAATGCTGAGATCAGTGCCCTTCCAGATTCAGGGCATTTTCTGAAAGTAGTAACTTGATCCTTAATGACTTTGAACAAGGGGACCACAGCTGGGAGTGTTTGACTACCCAGAAGGAAGAGCCACTGAACTCAGCATCGTCAGGATCAGGCCTTAGATAATTGGCCAGTAGCCTGAAGGTTTGTGTTACATTTTGATATTGTTAAACCTTTCCTGCTGATTTCCCTGACCTCATTACTCTCTTTTTGTAGAATCACCAAATGTGCAATTTGGCTCATTTACTTACAAAACATAATGAGGACTAATGATAGAATGGTCCTTTTTTCTTCTTCTGTAAAAAAAGAATGAGCAGCTGGAAAGTAGGTAAACGCTTCTCAGGGTGTCTGCAATTACACAGCTGGGAAGAACTGCTGGCCCTCACGTCACTCCAACTGTCACAGCTGTATGAGGCGCTAATGAAAAAACCAAATGCTCTCTCCTTCCACTGTTACCCTCTGGAATAAGAGAAGGATATTTGAGATAGTATTAAAATGACTACTGTGCCTTTAAAGCTTTTATTATGGTGAAAGCTGGTGTTTGCAATTTCAAAGCGCTTTTTGGGTGTCTAACCAGTGAAACAGAGATTTTTAATTCTACATTTAGAATGCAAACGCCGCCTAAGCAATTTAATTCTTTTTACAGCTTTCCTGAAATGGTTGCAATCTGTGTGACGGGGAGGGGGAGTGGGTAGCAGGAAAACATGTTGAGGAATTTTGCTGTTACAGCTCAGCCTGTTTTGTAGTTTTGCTTGCAATTTACTGCAGAGACAATTCTCTAAGACCTGATTGAGAAGATTAATTTTTTGGTATTTAATTTAGCTTTTGTCATCATTTGCACAGGATGAATTCTAAACATTTTTTGAGAATGCTGTGGCTTTGAGTACCCTTAACTCCCAATGGATGGCACTGGGCACTGGTGCCACTTGGCAATACTGGGCACATGAGAGAAATGTGATGAGGGAATTAAATCTAGCTGGGCAATTTTCACATATTTATGACTACTGAAGAGGCCACCATTACTACTTTCTGTTTTGTTTTCAGGATATCAGTGCTGACTACTAAGAAGTATTGCAGCAAAGACCACAGTCTCAGAAATCACTGAATATAGAAATGAACAGTGGGTCATCTTGGTTGTCTTATGCCACAACACTCGTGGTGTCATATCTTGATCAGGAAAAGTATTGTCAAATATGCTTAAATTTCAAACTAAGCTAGAATTTTCACCACTAAAAATTATTCACGTCCACTGTGTCCTTCACTTCTGCTATGTGAATCCACTGTGCTGCAAGATGGTTATACAAGACCTGTTTTTAAACTTGCTAGCATAGGTTGTAGGTGCATCAGCAAAGGAGACAATGCAAACTGCACAACCTGCTTGAGAAGCAGAGTGGGTACTTGGGGAGACAGGAGGAGCAGAAAATGGTGTTATGTCAGCTGCACTGTAAGAATAAGCAAAGTATACCAACTAAAAGATCCATGTAGTTCGGTATCCATCACAGCCAAAAGGTGATTTCTAGGGATAAATGTAGGAGGACATAGCCAAAGAGGTAGGATTTTTTGTTTTCCAAGCTGAAGAGCTCTAATATGCTTGGTTATTTCTTATTCTGATGCCATATCACACCTTTGATAAACATAACTGCCTTAGTGAATCTTTTGGAGATGGAGAGCAGAACTGCGTTTTCCAACATGCTCTTATACCACAGATTTTGTACTGTGGCACAATGTTTTGTTTTGTTATGTATTCCTTTCCTAACAACTTCTTGTGTTTGATTTGGTTTTGTGTCCATTGTTGATCATTTGGCTGCCAGGTCCTAAGCTAACAAGGGTGCAGCTGAAGTTGAAGCAGCTGTATTACTGTGGCAGTTTGGAAACAACACAACTAGCCTCCTGTATTGCTAATTCTAATTGCTAATAGTTACAATTCACCACTTCAATTTTTGTTTAGGCCAAAACCTTCTAATTTAAACTAGTAGGCAAGGAAAATATTTCAAAGGCTAAAATGAACTGTCCTTACCTTCATGTAGTCGTTAACACCAGGGACTAAGTCAGGACTTAGCGTGAGTCTACAGCAACAGTTAAGCTACAGGCCTTTAGGAACAGAAGAGAGTGGATTCCATACTTTTGGGATGAGTTATATCAGGAGGGGATAATTCTCTCCACAGATGTTTTCTGTGTATTATCTGTAAATCTTCCAAAATACTTCTTGAAGTGTTCTTGAAGCTGCGTTGCAGCAGAACACAGTAACTTTGTGTCACTAGGCACTACTTTTTTGAAAGAATTATCTATTTAAAATTTTCCTCAATGTATATATGTTTCAAATTGCAAATAGTCTAAGATGCAGATTTTGAGCACTACTTATTTCTTAAAATGCAGTTAATGTTGATAAGTAACATAGTTTTAACCAGTAAAACTCCTTATTGTTGCTAGGTTTTATACTGTCAGAAGATTTTGTTACTGTATTTTTACTCTGTCTTTGTAAAACCAGGATGATTTCTAGCTCTGCACAACCTGGGAGCAGATAGCAGTATTTTTGAAGGTAAATAAAATACAGTCACTTAACCTCACCAACTATCACTGAGTACTTGACTGTATAAAAACCTTTTCCTGATTCCTTCCTGCTACAAAGCTCTTCAAATTCAGAAGCAGATAGCTGCTGCTACGGGTGCCTTTTACGCTGGGTTACTAGAGACAGTACTTTCTCAGACTACGTGGATGTTCTTAATTTTTTTTAACACTTCTTCCATTTTGCTTTTCTTTTACGTTAGAGAATAGTGATGCTATTCTAGGTGTAACAGGATATGGTTGGCTTATTCCACAGCAGACACCCTGCTAATAGATCATATCTAATAAGATATGTTCACTGACATTGGCTGGAGGTTTGTAAAAGAAAAACCTTGCACACCATTGATTGCTTTTTAGAAAACAGGCAGTTTTCTGCTCTGCATGAAAGACAAGGATGAATGTCCAGATCTTGGGGTTCTGATTTAAAGGAGGGAGCTCTCAAGAGACTGTATTTAAAACTCTACTCGTGTTATTTTTAATATTTTGATTAATAGAGTTGACTGACCAAGGAAACAGGTGGGCTAATTCCATTTCCTGATCATTTTCTTATTGTTTGGATAGCCTGACCTATTTATTTAATCCTTTTTAGTACTGTTTAAGCTTAATTAATTGGATGGCAGCATTGGTCACCAGCAATATGTAGGAGCATTTAAGATTTTTCACTGCTTGTACTTGGTCCTTTATAGCAAGTGGGGCAGGGGTGATGGCTGACTCTTCTATGTATCTTAAAAGATGCAGAGAGGGAGTAAAATAATACAAAGGTACATTCTTATGAAAAGAAAAATCTATGTAACGTTTTGAGTTATGAAATTACAGATAACCCTTAACATCCAACAAAATACTTTTCTAGCACTCCAAATTGCAAATGAAGTGTAATATCATTCTCTGTTTCCTTAATGGAAAATGTAATACCAGCTTATTGAAGTGAGCCCTCAATATTGCAGGTCTTTAGTTAGTTTTTAAATAGAACAAAGTGAGTCAGACTCAAAAAATTAGGTTTGGAACAAAGAGATTTGATTACTCAGCCAGAAGCCTCTAGCTCTTAACTCAATACTGTAATTTTGAATCTGCACTTGTAGTGATCACTATAAATATTGCTTCATAGTTTAGTCTTCTAAAAGTCTTGTCAGGAAACAATTGCAAAAGGCCAACTTTAGACTTCGCATAACTAAATGGAGTAGAACTATACCAATGATGCTTTAGGACCAAGATTACACTGAAGTCTAAATAAAAATATTAAGTGTGCAACTATTTCTAAATATCTAACAAGAAAAAAATAATGTGTGGACATTTCTAGAAACTAATAAGGATTTATGACTCCATTAGAAACCCAGAAAACATCAATCGAAATAGCGTGAATATTCCAGTTGGCACAATTTTCCCCTCCATCATTCCTTACACTGAACAGATTTCCACTCCTCTAGCTATTATGATAAGCAGGGGAGATGTAAGTTTCTATTTTGTAATTGGACTAAAGTTCTCCTATTCTGCCACCAGATTCCTTTATGTCCCAGAGTTACCACATCTTTCAGTATTGCAATGCTGCAGTCTTAGAAATCTGGAACAACTGCAGATTTCAGTGCTAGATGACTGCATGCCGAAGGAGAGAGAATACCATCATCATCATATCATGCATTAGCTACTCCCTATATACAGACATAATGAGCACAGAACTTGCCAAGGAAGTTGGAAGACTAAGGAAACCTTTGACCTCAACAATTGTGGAGTTCATATATAAGATGTTTCTCCATTTATTTTGCTAGGAGAAAGAAGGAAGGCATGATTTGGTAGTGTGTCCATAGTATACCTACTGGAGTATGCACAGACTGTGGTTATGATCATATTTCTCGGTAGTAAGAACGTATAGAAACCTACCTGAAAATCCACAGGCTCATTTGTTTTCCTGACATAATATAGTATCTCCTGCTTTCCACTAATCACTCCCTACCAGGCTGAATGTCTGTGCCAGCTTAACTGCATAGAAGACTTAAGGATTCATTCAGCTAGAAAGGTGTCAGACCATCTGCAGTGCTTGCTGCCGATTCCCTCAGCAGGGTGACTTATTTTGCATCCTCTTCTGAGGCGCCTTTTACTTCAGGCGGTTCAAGGCATCAGCTGAACCATATGGTTGATGTTGTGATTCCAGGAGCAAAAAAACATAGGTGCACTTAACCACAGCTCCTAGGTTCCTCTGTTAAGCTGTGCCAAAATGCAAATACTACTTTGTGAACTAGGGACCAAGGGCATGGGAAGTAAGGTATAATGAACAAGGTAATCAGCAGATTGAGTAGATTATAGGAGCTACCCATGAGTGACCATGAACAAGAAACAATTGAGTTTTACTAGACTTTTTAGGGTTTCTCAACTCTAGTAGAATATTTGGTGTGCATTATGCTTTCATTCTGTGCATGCTTTTAATTTGAAAAGGCACTGTTTCCTGGTGGTAATGTAATTACATCTAGTGAGGAGTAAAAATTGAAAGTACACATTGTGTGGGGAAGATTAATTGCATGAAAGATTAACAAAGGCCATTATAAACGAGAAAGATAGCTTGGCAGGAATTTCTTGGATTAAGCAGTTAAATGTTCTCACCATAACTATAATTGTAGGGTTTTCAATGTTTCTGGAAATATGGTATATGTGCAGTTGTAACTTTTCCTCAGAGAAACCTTGAAAATATTTTGATTATACTTTACCAGCTGGCCTGATATCCATATATGAATAGGCCATCAATCTAAAAATGGATTTAAGTCTTAGCAAGAGTGTATCTACTTAATTCAAGTCTCTGCATAGGATGAAACTCAAAAAGAAATTAAATATTTTCTTTGGTCATGTAGACAAGTTTCAAGGAAGTATATGTGGCTATATAGTTACGCTTTAATTTTCCAAGACTTTGAGGTTTTGTAAGCCATATCAGAAATGGATAGTGAGGTGGATTGTGAACTGGCTGAATGGCAGAGCTCAGAGGGTTGTGATCAGCAGCGCAGAGTCTAGTTGGAGGCCTGTGACCAGCAGTGTTCCCCAGGGGTCAGTACTGGGTCCAGTCTTGTTCAACATATTCATCAATGACCTGGATGAGGGGACAGAGTGTACCCTCACCAAGTTTGCTGATGATACAAAATTGGGAGCAGTGGCTGACACACCAGAAGGCTGTGCTGCCATTCAGTGAGATCTGGACAGGATAGAGAGTTGGGCAGAGAGGAACCTAATGAAGTTCAACAAGGGCAAGTGTAGAGTCCTGTACCTAGGGAGGAATAACCCCATGCACCAGTAGAGGTTAGGGGTTGACCTGCTGCAAAGCAGCTCTGTGGAGGGGGACCAGGGAGTCCTGGTGGACAAGTTGACCGTGAGCCAGCAATGTGCCCTTGTGACCAAGAAGGCCAATGGTCTCCTGGGATGCGTTAAAAAACGCATGGCCAGCAGGTCATGACAGATTATCCTCCCCCTGTACTCTGCCCTGGTGAGGCCATATCTGGAGTAGTGTGTCTTGTGCTATGCTCCCCAGTTCAAGAAAGACAGGGAACTACTGGATAGAGTCCAGCGGAGGGCTACGAAGATGATCAATGGACTGGAGCACCTCTCTTATGAGGAAAGGCTGAGAGACCTGGGTCTGTTTAGCCTGGAGAAGACTGAGAAGGGAATCTTGTCAGTGCTTATAAATATCTAAAGGCCAGGTGTCGAGAGGATGGGGCAGGACTCCTTTCAGTGGCGGCCAGCAACAGAACAAGGGGCAACGGGCACAAACTGGAACACAGGAAATTCTGTCTGAACATGAAGAAAAACTTCGTTACTTTGAGGGTGGCAGAGCACTTGAACAGGCTGCCCAGAGAGGTCATGGAGTCTTCTGCTCTAAAGATATTCAGAACCTGCCTGAATGCGTTCCTGTGCAACCTGGCCTAGGTGAACCTGTTTTAGCAGTAGGGTTGGACTAGATGATCTCCAAAAGTCCCTTCCAACTCCTACCATTCCATGATTCTGTGAATATTAGGTAGCATGACAGCAATGAAATTTTGGAGGATGGATTGTTAGATGAGGTAAGAAGGAAGCAAATATATAGATTAACTGTAATGTAAACATGCAAACTTTGTATGAATGTTATGACATATAGACTTATTGTTCTGTCCTCGGTCATTCATTTGTAAACTTAACTTGCTTAGAGTTTTATATACAATTTTAATTAGATAGTATTTTTCTTCATGTCTCTAGTTCTTAGAACACAGAAAACTTCTACTAAACAATGTAGTGGAAAATAAATGCTGAGTCATTTACTGAACACTTAAGTTAGAACTTTTTCTGCTGCTCAGATGTACAAAACAGTATAACTGCTCACAGGTTGTATTTTGCCTATATGAATACATGCCTAGATATTCGAGTGAAGTCCTAATTCCATTTACTAATCTTACTGTTCTAAGCATCAGGAAATAATCAAGATATGAATTTTCCAATGTCCTTGTCTACTTTTTTTCCTAATTTTATTTTTTTATATTATTATTTTATATTATTATTTTTTATTATATTGCTGCAAAACCCACTGTGAATCAACAGTAACCATTATTTTTCACAAAATATCAGAGCACAATCTTCTAATATCTATGAAATGTAAGGAAATACTGCTACTCATATTTACATGTGGGGAATTGATGTGACAGTATTCATTCTTGTAATTCCACCTATCTCCAAAAAAGAGTTCTGAAAACCCTTGCAAGCTGCCACTTAGCTTCCAAGATGCTGTGCATGCATTCAGGCACCTATGGTTTTGCTTGTGTGTGTACTCAGGTGTCCCTCTGTCTTGACACAGTTGAACCTGTCTCATCTCACGCCAAAGCCTCACCCTCAAGAGGTCTGAAAGGCTGCATAAATTTACAAAGCAACCTCTCTCATTGCAGGATTAGACACTATTTCCTTTAAAGAGGTAGATAAAGAACCTTTTACATCCCTGCAAACAGCTTTTTAGCCTCAGAGAGAAACCCCTTGAAATTGTGTTAAGTATGATTGGAAGCCTTTGGAGGACTTCTGATTGAGACTTATGGAAGATGTCAGCACTGTTTTCCCTAGCTCCTGGATTCAATGAGGCTTAAGCAAAAGACCACCATGAACCTGTTCAGACCTTGCCAGTTTGTGCAGCATGTGTAGGAACAGTTGCAGCTACCCAGGGAATTTCAGTCCAAGCAAAGGAGCACGTAGTTTTTTTAATGGCTTGGATTCATGAGTTGCAACAACTTACATTGCAACACTTGGCCAAGCTACCATTTTCTGCCTTGTCACCAGCTGCACAGCTCACTGTGTTTCTTCTGAACTCCTATAATTTGCAGTCTGACGTACTAAGGTAAACTATAACTCATGTTGTGTATGGCCCGTAAACACATGCTTTATTTCAAGCACTTGACTAATCCTATCATTGTGCAGCAAAGCAGTCAAGTGCATATTCATCTCCTTGAAGTTAGTGGGAGTTGAGAATAGAATTAAGATGAAATGTGTAGCTAAGTGCTTTGTTGATACAGTACTCAAAGGACCTCCTTTTGTGCAGTCTTTTCTGTGAGGCATGCAATCAGCTGTATTCCATGTCAATAATTCCATTTTCTGGATAAACTTGAGTAATTATTCTCAGGTGTACAATTTTCATAGCTCCAAAATGGGTTGGTTTAAAAAGTAAAAAGTAGTAGTTAGCATTGGATTCAAAATAAGTAGTGGGCAGATGGAAGGGCAAAAATAAATAAATTACTATTACTTCAACAAACATGAAGCAATCCTTGCATTTATATTGTCAGCTCTAGCTAATTTGTCCATGAAATCTTCTAGAAGGTTAATGTAGCACTTTCAGCCTCTTACAGTTAGGATTTCTTAATTTTTTTATTTATGAATAAAATGATTATCTCCATGTTATTTTAATATATATCTGTGGTTTGGTTTGGTTTGGTTTTCTTTTGATTTTTACACTCATTCATAGCATAGCATATGTTGTACGCGGAAACTGAAGCCAGTTTGGAGACAACACTAGCATTTTTGTATGACTGATGTATTTAAATATCAGATACTGAAATATCTTACCAAATACTACAATATAAGTTTCTAAAGACTAGAATGGGTAAATATAGCTCTCACAATAGTTTTAAAGTAATAATTAAGCTGGATTTGGCACTGACGATTTAACTTGCAATAGGTAGTGACTTGCTACAGTAGACTTGGTTATCCTCTTTATAATTCTTGGTTTTGTGCAGAACTGATAACATTTAGAATATCTGTGCACATATGAAAATAGTTAGTTAATTGAATTAATAATGTGATTGGCCAATTAGTTTCCTTAGTTTCATTGAATTCCAGTTCTTAAAAAAAGTTTCTCAAATTTACAGTGATGTTTTGCTAATTTACTAAATAAAAACACTTAGGTGAAATTCCATATGATATTCATTTGCTGAGATCTGTTGAATATTACTATCAATTTTATATATAAATAGATATACATGAAAATAAAGAAGGCATGCAGAATAGGATTTTGTCTTATATACAGTCAGTAAAGACTGCCTAGCAGAAGATTCAAGCCATAACAAAAAGGGTATTTCTCTAAAGTAAGAGACAAATCAACAAAATAGTGTTCATTTAGTACGTAATGCAGAGTTCCTTCAAGATCCATAAAATGAATGACCCCAGGTACGTTATTTGGCTGCGTTTTCTGGTGAAGTCTGTGGATCATTCCACTTCAAGCTGAAGTTAATGGAGTTGGAATGAACCTTTGTTTAGAGTTCTCATAATTAAAGTGCAATTACACATTTTTGCTGTTAAGTGTTTGGCTGAAAATGCTCTCCTTGGCAATCATGACTTCAGTGGAGACCCATCTTGGACAGCCTAAACCTAAGATATTTAACATTTTTTAACATTTCTTCCACAGGTCTGTTTCCAAAAAATGACTTTAAAATGCAATTAAATTTGGACTTGAGACCAAAACTATGCTAGGTTATAAAATGACTCCTTCCAAGTGGAAGGGTGTTTTGTGAAGTCATGGCTACCATACCCTAGTTGACTTGCAGTTCTCAAAGGCAATTATCTTCTATAAACTAAATGAACACCATTTTCATCTTGGCAATTAATAAGCTACAGTGAAAGCAATATCTTATTATTATTGGTGATAAAATAATAGAATCTTGCTATTAGTGTCTGGCTAGATTTACATTGACCTAGCAGCAAGAGAAAATAAGGATGCTGTAAAGTAAGGTTATTAAATGCTTTAATTTAATTCAAATAGAAGTTATCATAAATTAATACAGTTTCTTAAGAAATGTTCATCTTTGTGGGTTCAGTTTTCATCTGAAGATTTGCATCCTTTGATGAATTTCAGACAGAAGAGTAGTTGCACTTCTAATTACGTGATTTAACCTACATAAAAAAATGTAGCTCTGCCAGAGCTTTACGCTCTACTCGCGTAATCACTGCAGTCATTGGCATTGTAGAGGTGTAACTGAAGATGATTTTTCGAGCATTCTGTATTCTCTTTATGTAATGAAAAATTTCATACCACAAATACTGACTCTGGGTTTCCAGGGCACTGAAAGGAAAATCTAAAGGTCTGAAATGAAGACCTGAGCCAACACTGACCATCTGAATTGAGTGGATTCTTTGTTGATGCAGCAGTTAGGGTGTGTTACCCACCAGGTTAGTCTTAGTCATCTAATCGTTTTTCAAAGACACATTAAATTTCTTGCTATCAGCTCCTCATCAGAGTATCAATCTGTACTCTGTTACTAGCAGTCTCTACAACAGATGCTGTGACAACAAGAAAGTGAATTCGCTCTGTTAAATATTCCTTCTTACTTGTAAAGTTTGATGAACGACTTTCTGGCTTTGAATTGTGATACCAACTCTGGTGCAAACAGGATTATTTAGCAAATGGCCACATAACTGAGAATTCATGAGTAACCATGTGTACAGTCATATATTGCTGAGGATTTCATACATCTATGAACATTTGTTTAACAGCAAACCCATCTCCACACTGCTGACCTGACCAAATTCTGTTTTCAAATTCTTGACTTTGTCATCTTTGTTTAAATCTGCATTGATATCTTTGCACATTGAAAATTTGTTCTGATACTTATTTTATCACTTTTAAATTTATGAAGGAATAACAGGAGAGAAAACTGAGTGCAGGAAGCCAGTAACACAATTTTAGATCATATACTCTTCCCCATCTCATAGCATAGAAGAAAAAGCTTATAGCAGCTTTCCAATGTTTTGCCTCAGTGGCAAACAAATTGTGAGGATCATTCGACAAAAAGACTCAATACTGGTGTAGCAAAGGAAATGTCAAAGTTCCTCTTGCTATTAAAACAAGAATTTTCATTTAGGAGATGGAAGAAATCACAACCAAATAATTTAGCACTCTGTTGTCATTTTGTAAAGGATAGTAATGCCTAGGATTTCTGGCATATTCTGTGTACAATGCTTGTAAAGAAGATTGCTCCAGCCAGTACATCCGTAGGAAAGAATTACAATGTGATTGGGTGAGAAACAGGAATGGGGAAAGAGGTTATAAAAAGCAGAAGTCACAACAACTTCTTTGCCTAAGCAGTTGATAGAGATGTAATTCTTCTCAGCAAGATAGATTTTTCAACAGATGTATGTAGCTAGTGGTTCTAGTCTTCCCATTACTTTTCTCCATCTGCCATCATCTTCAGATACCCTGCATGGTAAGAGAAATTAGAATCTCTAAAACAAGCAACGTGAGGGAAATGACTTTCTGAATCCTATGAAATTTTTAGTTTGTTAAAGGAAAGCTGTATTGTAATCGTTACACAGCATGTAAAAATAATCTCTGCTCCTGATGCTTGCTATATTTTATCTGAGCTTTTATGATTACTAAATAAATATGAGAAGCCTTTTTTATGCTGCATTAGTTACACAGTAAAAAATGTTACAATAGCACTGCTAGTCTGTTTCCCAGGTGACAATTCTCCACATCAGTTAGAGGAGAAGACAGTGATTTCTCTGCAGTAAAATTAGCAGAGCTGAAAGTATTTTGGTAAATGTTACCTTTAAAAGTTTCTATTAAAATTATATATAATTCGTAGACTTGGAAAATGCCATCTACAACATGGAAAGTGAGTTAGCTGAAATCATGTAAATCAATGATTCTTCTAGGAACATCCTTGTCCAGTAGTGATCAGGCCAAAAAAGGAATACAAATGACACAAAATAAGCATCATTAGAAAGAAACAAATGCATCAAAAATCTGACAGCACTTTAGTACTGGAAAAGAGCGGAAATTTAGGAAAGTAATGTTGATATTACTAAGGGTTTATGTTTGTAAAACTATTGTTTTAAAAAAATAGGTCAAAGACAACAAACATGGAAATTGCAATTACAACAGTGAGAAATTCTTATGGGGTTTATTAGTTATTATTAGATGTGCTGCCTCTGTATCACTAACATGCTAAATAAGGTAAAAGCATGGAAGAACACAGTTATTCTCTGGTTATGACAATATCATATGCCAACATTAAAAGTGGAAAAGCAGATAAATCCTTCTAAGTACAACACTAAATTCTTCAATAATTCCATTGTTTTTTAAATGGACAATAGCCAAGTGGATTGATAAATATACCTAAACAGAGACCTCTTTTTGAGTAAGATCTTAATTCCAGCTTCAGGCTAAGAAATGGAAAACTTTGAGTTCTGGATAACATAATTTAACAATTTAATAAAAACTAACTAAAGCTTATAGATAGCTCTGTGCTATCAACTGTCATTGAACATATTTCAAAACTCACAATATCCTTGTGGCCTGCTGCAGTCTATTCTGAGTCTATTTTGAGCCCACTTTTATGTTAAAATGTTTCTTTTAAGGAGTGTAGTTGTTATTTCTTTTGGTTTTTAAATGTTTTAAGTAAACACAACATATATTTGGTTAGAAACCCAATTACAGTAAATTGTTTTCATGAAACAACTGAATAAGATGATTTTATGAAATTATAAGAGAAATATATTGATTAGTTACACAATTAAATGAGACATTAGACATTTATATTACTGCAAATATTCCAAAGAGTTTATTAATTGAGAACACAACAAAGGTACTTATACATTTTTTTAAAAAATATCTGAAGATCTTAAGTGCTTTGGAACTATAGTGCCTAAAACCATTATTTTAAATATAGATGTTACAATATTTTTTAAGTTGAAATGTTGAAACCAGAAAATTATAATGTAAAATGCGTTAAGTGGGCAAAAAATTTTACTGCTGTGTCACTATTGATATTTTACCAGAATGACTTTTCTTTTTTTTGAGGGGTGGGGGGGGAGAAGGGGGGCTGTCTTTCACTCTTTTTTTGCTTTTCTCCTTCATAATACCTTTATGATGTCTTGGCGTTGCAGCCTAATACAAATGGTTAGTGTTTTTTTAATAAACTGTAATCTTGCCTCATCATATAAAATGCAGATTCTTACTGATGTCTGAGAACGGAAACAATGTCACTTAACATAGAGATACCACATAGAGATACTAACTCTACTACCAAAAGAAGTATAACGAAATTAGCATTGTAGGGTGTGCTTTGCTAGTAAAACTATTAAACTCTGCTTCTCATCACAAGAAATTAATTTCAGTCTAGGACAGTCCTAGTATGTCTGTACAGATCCTCATTCTGAAAATAACTCAATTGCAGCTATTTTGTTTTCTCCTTTATTGTGAGGAGATGCCCAGAACTTAAGATGGTAAATCATACATTTACAGGTACTGAAACTAGCAGAGGAAATAAGAGGAAAAAGTAGGTAGAGAGAATGTCTGGGACAGCAAAGCAGGCTAAGACCATACATTTGCTTATGGAATTGTCACCATCCTTATGTGAACTTTAATAAACTTTAAAGAACAATAAGAAGGCCAAATACTTAGCAGGTGTTGGGTTTTCTTTTTCCCTAACAAAAAATAAAAGTGACGGTGTCATTGATCAGATACCAGATGACAGTGTTCGTGTAACAAAATTGTGGTAGCAGATAAAGTCAGGTCCGATTTCGGTCTCCAAAATATAACTTAATGCATTCAGTAAGAAATGGTCTCCCCAAAGCATTCATGCTCCCAGCGCAAGCCTAGAATGAATGAAAGAACAGAGCAAAAAATGAACAGGAATGTAGGAAACAGTTACAGCTGAAGTCTTAAGCAATGATATCATACTAACTGCCTAACCATCAAATGTTTAGTAACTGTCATGAAATATGTTTTGAGGTGGCTAAATAGGATGCAAAGGTCATTCTTTTGCAGATGTTTTGGAACACTTCTCCTATGAAGGAAGGAAAAGTCCTTTTGATTTGACAATCTAAAACAAAAGCTAGCAGAATAGAACAGGAGGTTGGAAAATCTACCGTGCTGCAGTTTGCTCGGACAAGAGGGAATGGAATATCTATTTTTGTTATTTTTCAGTTGACTCTCTGTCCATCTCTTTTTCCTTTAAAACTTCTTGAAAATGGTCTCCTATATTGTCTTCTTTCCCTTTATACCACCTAGTGACTAAAAAATGATGGGCTTTAAGAGCAAAGTGAATAAAATGAAGACAGTCACACAGGTCAATGAATAACAATATTTATGGCATGCATCATATGCTTTTTCAGTTAATGTTTTGGGGGCTTTTTGTTTGATTGTTTTGGTTTTTTTTGGGGGGTGGGTTTTTTAATGTCTCTGTTGAACAATAATGGTGGAAATTGTTTTGGTTTGGTTTGTTATCTGACATTTCTTGATTGTGATTGTTTGCATGGCTAAAGAGGTTGTTACAATCTGTCTGTATCCGAATGGTATGGACTGGTTGCTCTATGTATGTATCTACAGGTGCTTTTGTACTTCTGTTTTACCTGACAGAGAATTGAACAGAACTCTTAAATTTCACAGAAGACTACAACACTACATGTTTACCATTCTTTGAGATCTTTTTGTTCTGCTCTAACTCAGGTAAGGGGTAATAACTTCAGCATAATCTTCATATACACTGCACCAAGTATGCACACGATATTATTTCATCTGTTTGGATTCTGTACAGCATGTGGACAAAAAAATGATGAACACCAAAATGAATACATAATGAGTTCATGTGGTTGAACCAATAAACAAGACTGTTGCAATGTGCAATCAAGTTTATTATGTACATATACAATAATCTTGGCAAATGAAGTGCTGAGTAAGTAAACTATTAGGAACCATTTGGGACTGTTTTGCATTAATTTTTTATTTTGTGTTTGTGTGTGTGAAACATTTTTTCTAAAATGTTTAAAATCACTTCTAGAGTGACCTACTGTGCTGTCCAACTGGTTAAATGATTTCTGTTACTATATCAAACAGTGTAATGACATTTAGAGAGGAAGAAGCAACTGTGTGCCAGTGCTACTTTACTCCCTCCTGGAGCCTCACAAAATGTCATTTGTGTCATGCCAAGTGCTGTTTATTTTAGAATAAGAAATATTCACAGGTTTGATTCCTAAATTACTTTGAGACAGCCTACTAAAAAGGCGCAAACAAAAAATAAATAGAAGAATTACATGATTTTAATGCAGCATCACCAATTTCCAGCAGCTGCAGAAATGCCCTGTTTGTATTTCATAAGACGACAGAGGGTTGTCTCAGACTACAAGATGTTTTGCTACAGCTCAGCGTGTGGTTTCACAATAAGTTAAAGCAGATCTAAAATTATGATCCTTACTAAAAGGGCCACCTTGGCGGTGTGCTGTTGCTGCTCTCCCTGCATTGGTTCAAGCGATTGTGTGTAGCAGGTTTGAACAGCAACTCTTCATCAACAAAACATACTTGTTTTGAGTGGGATCAATGAGCATATTCACCTTCCTAGGTGGCTGTAGAATACTTCTTTCTACCCAGCAGTTCATACTCTATATTTACAACCTCCTAAATGCTGTCAAATATTTCATATAAACATATCAACAGCCAGCAAAAATTGTGAGGGGAGGGGTGTTTTGTTTGTTTGCTTTGGTCTGGGTTTGTCTTGGTTTTCTTTTTGTTCCTTTATTTTCACTAAGATTTTTTTTTTTTATGGGTTGCACAGTGTGCTCCAGAATGATTTCAACTGAGAAAGGATTAAACTGGAAGAGCAAATAGACTGGTAGC
>VYXH01012410.1:493322-542710 GCA_013397275.1 Burhinus bistriatus | reverse complement strand
TTTTTTTTTTTTTTACTTGACAGTATTACATTTCACATCCAGAAAATAATGCAGTCGCAACACTATATCGTCAATAAGCCTCTGCATCTCAGGAGGTGTATTTTTTCTCCATTATAAGTCATATAGAATATAACAAAAGATTTCATCTGTTTCTACCATCCTATAGAACTGAGTAAAGAATGAAAACTCTGTGGAAGAGTTCATGGCTTTCCAGGAACCTCTCATAAAAATAATTTAATAGAGAATGAAATTCATCATCCTACATCTGTTCAGAGCTGATGTTAGGTTTAGAAATTTCTATTAATATCTCACTGAGATTACTTTTTTCACTTGTATGGTTTCCCCTCAGAGCTAGCTGATCACTTAATTTCAAAGTGAAATTGGGATGTTGCACATCTGCATCTTTCTAGAGCAACTCAGAAAAGCTGTATTACCAATGTGTTCTCTTTGTGTTTATCTTAATTAACAGTTCTTGATTGTGAAGTGTTGCTTAGCACCATGTGGAGGTGAAAGCATTTAATTCAAAGCATCATAATTTATATTACAGTTTACAGCGGTGCTTGTGGTAAATGTGATATGAACTGAAAAGATCGGGAAGACAAATATGATGGTTGTAGTGGAGTGAATGTGAAGAGAGAGAAGGAATGACTTAAAATGTTCTTAATATGTACTTTTGAAGATCCATGCATGACACTGATCGTAACTCTCATGTCTTCCAGCCATTCTCATCTTTATGTTATGGTCAGCTTGAGGCATGATTTCATTGACCGATGATATTGTATTCCTAATTGCTTATTGAGAAAATATACTTACATTTAAGATCCTTATTTTTTTCACTGTTCATACTAAAAGAAGAAACGCCTCCACCTCGGGATCATTCCTCTGCTCAATATTCACTGGCTTTTGCCCTTTGACAGCATTACTATTCTGAGCAGCAAGGGTGGAGTGGCAGAACTGCTTCCCAGTTTACAAACTGGAGTTGCAATTCACTGCAAACCTGTAATGACTTCTCACATCCATGATGACTCTCAACTGATATGCCTTGTGATTTACTCATGGAAGTTTAATCATGTGTAACCATGTTCTCTTGCAAAATATATACTGCACAGTTTTAATGGGATTTGAAAATACCTGGCTGTTGATTTCCTACTGGAAGAACATTACTATTGTCAGAGTGATGTCACAGCAACCAGCATTTAGCACTGTAGGTCTTAGGAAGGATTCAGGACGAGAAGCGTTCACAGTTGTTTTAATTTTACCGGAGAATAATAGATTTTTAACTGACTAAATATTATACTTCTAACTGACTAACTTAATTTTCTAAATGAGAAGTGAAAGATAAATTTCTGCCTCCTTACTTATTAATTTATTCCTATTTAACATTTACTTGCATATTCACAGTTACTATATGTAAATAGTATTGTGAAAAAAAATTGTTTAGAATGAACATTTTCTGTTTCTATTAAAAAATACTTTGCTTTGATTACTTCAAATAGAAACTGTGCTTAAGCTGGGAAGGAAAAAGATGACTCTATACAAAACTTCACCAAAATCCCACTTTCTACTTATGGTCACAACAGTTGTTGAATAGTTATAATATTTGAATTAGTAGACTTCAGTCGTACTTATTTATATGACTACATACGTATAATTGTCAGCACAAACCAAGCATGCATTTTTTCACATCTCCTTACTCTTAAAAAATAGGCTGCTCTATGGCTGCATAGACACAAAATCAAACCCTTCTGAAGACAGGTGGGCAGTCTGAATGCCAGGATAACAAAGTGCTGTGATTTGGGAGATTCTTTAACTGCTGCTGGTGGGTGTGGACTTCCAACTGCAGTGGCCTTGATCCATCATCATCTCATCCAAAAAACCAGGAAAAAATTAGTATCACTGAGCATAAAATGCCTCTGAAAACTATTACTTTCAGTGAGCGTGAAAATCTGTCCCTGTAAAATCCATTACAATGTTACTGATAAACCTGAACATTAGACTATCCTCATAACAAGTGACAAAAGGTAAGCTCCTCCATCAATAAGTATAAAGCAAGTAAAGTAAGATTTTATTCTCAACCATACTCTGTAGTAACCCACCTTTTTTATTAACCTTGTGATATCTTAATGTTCAATTCTCCCTCTTGTCATTCAGAGTGTTCAGAGATGACCCTTTGATATTCCGCCTGTTTGTGTTACCTCTAGAAATCAGTGAATTGATTTTCATCTCCTTCATAATTCTCGATCTCAGAAACAGCAATTCAGAAAACTATGTTGATATTTTTTTACTTTTTCCACAATAAGAATCAATGCACACAAATAAACCTGGGTGTGGGGTGTATATGTAAGGTACATATTTTACATAACATGTGCCATGCAAATATACGTGTTTATAATTTCCAAGCATTGCGTTATGCATTTTGCCTACTTTAAAAGGATGATGAAGTCTCCTGCACAACCCACTGAGATATTCTTCTGTATTTAATATACTTCCTGGGAGCAGAGACCACTGAGAAAAAAATAGATTAGGTCTGCCCACAAATTTTTCTCATCTGATTTCTTCATAATTAACATTAGCTGTTCTAAGATTTATTTTTTCTTGGCAAAACAGTATATTGGGGTAGCTGAAACCACATTCATTGCTTCTGAATGTTTCCAAGATTGGCAAATAAAGTTTTACTGCAGCAAATTCCCATGTTACTTTCTATTGACTAAAAGCGAATATGGATCCAAATGAATTGCTCACATTTTGAGAATCAAAAGATGTCTCATAATGTATCTGCAGTGCTTAAATGAAAGGAAGAATATTATGCATGTGATGTTTTTCAATGGCTAGCAGTTGCCTAAGAAGAACTTTATTTCTGTGACAATTCCTAAGTAAAGTAATTTTAGATTCAGCCTCTAATAGACTGGTATTGATTTCTGCAGTGTTCAGTTTTCGAATTGCAAAGCAGGAGTCAGAAAGTAGGATGGATGTATACATTTTGCTGGAATACAAGAATTCAACAGTCAGCAGAGACAGGAGGGCTTGCAATATGAGAGCCAGTTGTCTGCATTTTAGGGTAATCTGGCCTCCATCACTTATTTAGATTTAAACCAGATGATTGGTGGTATTGCTTGGCTATGCAATTACCCTAACAAATAGTTATGCTTGTACTGAGAACAAAGTCATGTGTGTCCTAGTGAAAGGAAGTAAAAATGCACAGGCTTAATAATGAAAATATATTAGGAAGTGATATACCCCTAACCAATGTTCTCAATCCCCAAAAGATTTTGTGTATTAAACATTTGTTGACAGATAGTACATAATCCAATCCTCTCTGTGGGGAGGTTAGTAATGAAAGTAGAGTAAAATGGTGCAGCTAATCACGGTTGTCCTAATGAGTAAGTCCCTGCTTGTGTTGAAACAGAAGAAACATAATTAATTAAATGAAGATTATAGTTTCAGGTGATCTGATATAGGAGCTGTCTGTCTCTTCTGAATGGAAGAACTTTCAGTTCCCTCTTCCTAAGAGACATCTGGAGATGTTGTAAGCTGAAGAACTCTACTAAATTGACAGACTTCTGCCACCTTGCTTTTCTTTCTCCCCTTCTAATTCCGAACTTATGAAAGATACTGTGTCTATATGCTTGTGATTGGGATATTACTTGAAGGATAGTATACTCAAAAATAGCTTACATATTTTATATATCTCTGGAAATGTGATATAGTCTTCTACTGTTTAACTGCATGGGAGAGTTCAACCCATTTGGAAATCACTACTGTGCTTTCAATATTATCCAGTCATAGCCATAAAAAGGAATTTCTAAGTGGATACCTAAAAATTTATTTGAGAATCTTATTTTTTCTTCATTGTTAGTAAATCTCGTCAAACTGTATAAAAAAATTCTATGATTATTCAGACATGTATTTCTTTCGTCAAGTTTTTAATTTTTAAACTATCAGTTCACTTTTTTCCCTTAATTCTCTGAGCATTCCTAAAACTGCACAATGACTTATTGTTTGTGATCTCTCTTTTCTCAAAATATCTCATTATCTTAAATCCACTAATATAAAGTATTCCATGGAATTATCCATGATTTTAGTCTACTTTCTTCATAAATAAGATGAGGAATGCGCACAAGTTGGAACATAGGAAGTTCCATTTAAACATAAGAAAAAACTTCTTTACGGTGAGGGTGACAGAGCACTGGCACAGGCTGCCCAGGGAGGTTGTGGAGTCCCCTTCTCTGGAGATTTTCAAGACCTGCCTGGACGCAGTCCTGAGTAATGTGCTCTAGGCATTCCTGCGTCAGCAGGGGAGTTGGATTAGATGATCTCTAGAGGTGCCTTCCAACTCTGAAAATTCCGTGATTCCTTGAAAATGAGTGTAATTGTGTATTATTTTCAGTGTTCTGATATCTTCAAACAACAAATGTCATGGAAGAACTAAGTAGTATACCTTCTTTAGTGCTAAATTCAACCTACAGAAATCTTAATGTATGTTAGATGAAATTTTGTTTGCATAACTTTACACTTTTCCATCATGACAGGAACGCTCACTAAAAGCAAAAAGAAAGCAAAATGAACACAGGGTCATTCAAATTCTTTAAAGATGTGTTATTCAAAGTTTTAAATTTATCATCTATGTTATGAGATGTACCAAAAAGTTACTTGTTGGTCATGTTTTTCTTTTTCTTTAAAGGTATAGGAGAAATATACATTCAGCAAAATTTGCATAGTGTTTGTCACTTTGCTAGAGGTACAATAAAAAGGTCTTAAAAGAATAAAGAGATACACATTTTCTATCTAAATTGTAAGAGACAGTAAAAATTCAGTGTCTAGAATTAGAATTCCATAGTTCTTCAACATGGAATTCTTTGACAGTTCGGTTTTTGCGAAGACTTCTTATGTGCTGCATTGTACATTTTGTCATACAAGTATATTTATATATACATTATATATATGTAGTATTTTTATACATATTTTTATGTATGCAGTACATACACAGTGATTCTTTTTGTTCTTAAATTCTTTATGTCAATTGCTTAAGTGTTATTTTTGACAGGTTTTGACTCTTAAACAATATATATTAGCATTGGTAGGCAACCATTGCATTAGCGTGCGACATTGAGTAATACATCAGCATTGCATTAAGCCTTCATTTCTCCCTGTATCTGTAAGAAAACTGGTTAAGAGCCCCTAAGGTTGACTGGGGTTTTATGCTGTTTTTGTAAAGAACCCTCATCTTAGTCCTACAGCCATCATGAACCCTACACTATTGAAGGAATTGATATAGTTTATGTCTTCTTATGAAGATACCACAGATTAAAAAGCTTTTCAGATCAAAGCCTAAATAAAGTATGTCAAAGGAAGTTTGTGTTGGAGATATAAAAAGTTCTGTCAGAAGATTTAAACAAAAACTCTGAGGTCTTTAAAACTTCACAAAACTGGGAATGTAGTTAGATATTAATCTTCTTCCTTCATTTTCCCTATTGTCTCTTTAGAATGAAGATAAACTCAGTCTCAGTCAAAATTAAATTAAGTAAAATTCACGTGTATCTATCCATCTACACATATAGAGATAGTTTGTATGCATAGTAGATAGTCCTAAATGGCATATTAATCAAAATTATATCATCATTAAATATAGTATTATTCTTTAACTAATTTACTATGTTTATTAAAAAGCTAAGCAATTCACTGGCTGTGCATAACATAAGTAGTCCAAGACAATTAGACATCATATACTATTTTAATAATTTCTCAAGCCTATACTATTTTCTAAATTCCTGGACTGACTAAACACTCTACTAATATGCGTCAGAAGCTAGAGAAACTCTGATGCCATGAGACTAGTAATTGCTATAGATACTTTCAGTAAATGTATATGTCTGAATTTCACACCAGGTAGAGAGTAAACCCTACCTCTAGTAGCAAAATGGGCAGGAGGTAAAGCTTATCATACAGTGTAAGATACCTATAATTTCCATTCACAAGGTGGAATGTTCCTCTACTTTCCACTGTGCTGTTTTCTTCACATATAGCAAGAAAGTTTATGATCAGCTTTCAGGTAGGTGACCTTAGAGTATTGAGTCAAAAAAATCATTTTGGTTGGGAATTGCTGTGTTCCTGAGTGGTTGCTTCACTCTAAAGTTACAGTAATGTAAATAATAGAGCTAAATCCAGTGTTATGATGGGGCATTTTGGACATTTCAGCAGATGAACAATTATATTTTATTCCAACACAAACTTTGTTTCTTATTTGAGTGGGCCTTTGAATGTTACTCTGTCTGTGCCGATCTCTTCATAGTGGTAAGATTCACGTGTAAGAAGACTTTTATGTCTTGGAACTTGATCTTAATTATTACAAGAGACAAGTGTTTAGGTGCCGTTTTTTTGAAACACAGAAAGAATCACAAACCTGAACTGACCCCAAAGCTCAAGTGAAATCCTCTTTTATGGTATAATAGTTCAGGTTCCAAGTTTGCAGTAAAACTATCTAATGTAGAATGATAGAATAGTTTAGATTGGAAGGGACCTTTAAAGGTCATCTTGTCCAAACTCCCCTGCAATGACCAGGGACAACTTCAACTAGATCGGTTTGCTCAGAGCCCTGTGCAACCTGATCTTGAATGTTTCTAGGGATGGGACATCTACCACCTCTCTGGCATCCTGTTCCAGTGTTTCACCATCCTCATTGAAAAAATATTTCTTCCTTATATCCAGTCTAAATCTTCCCTCTTTTAGTTTAAAGCCATTACCCCTTTTCCTATTGCAACAGGCCCTGTTGAAAAGTTTGTCCCCATCTTTCTTATAAGTCTCCTTTAAGTATTGAAAGACCGCAATAAGGTCTCCCTGGAGCCTTCTGTTCTCCAGGCTGAACAACCCCAACTCTCTCAACCTGTCTTCACAGGAGAGGTGCTCCAACCCTCTGATGATTTTTGTGGCCATCCTCTGGGCCCATACCAACAGGTCCGTGTCTTTCCTGTGCTGAAGGCTCCAGAGCTGCATGCAATACTTCAGCTGGGGTCTCACCAGAGCAGAGCAGAGGGGCAGAATCCCCTCCCTCACCCTGCTGGCCACGCTTCTTTTGATGCAGCCCAGGATACAGTTGGCTTTCTGGGCTGCAAGAACACTTTGTCAGCTCATGTCCAGCTTTTCATCCACCAGTACCCCCAAGTCACTCTCATCAGGGCTGCTCTCAATCTCTTCATCCCCCAGCCTGTATTGATACTGGGGGTTACCCCGACCCAGGTGCGGGATCCTCATGAGGTTCACACGGGCCCAGTTCTTGAGCTTGTCCAGGTCCCTCTGGATGGCATCCTGTCCCTTAGGTGTGTCAACTGCACCACTCAGCTTGGCGTCATCCACAAACTTGCTGAGGGTGCACTCGATCCCACTGTCTATCATTGATGAAGATATTAAACACTACTAGTCCCAATACAGACCCCTGAGGGACACCACTCGTCACCTATCTCCATCTGGACATTGACCCATTGACCACTACCCCCTGGATGTGACTATCCAACAAATTCCTCATCTACCGAACAGTCCACCCATCAAATCTGTATCTCTCCGATTTAGAGAGAAGGATGTTATGGGAGACTGTGTCAAAGGCCTTACAGAATTCCAGACAGATGACATCTGTAGTTCTTCCCTTGTCTACTGATGTAGTCACTCCATCACAGAAGGCTGTTACGTTGGTTAGGCAGGACTTGCCTTTGGTGAAGCCATGCTGGCTGTCTCAAATCACCTCCTTGTTCTCCATGTGCCTTAGCATAGCTTGTAGGAGGACCTGTTCCATGATCTTCCCAGGCACAGAGGTGAGGCTGTTGAGTCAGTAGTTCCCTCAATGAAGAGACCATGTCCTTATCTCACTGCCTTTAAAATGCAATACATCATCACAAATTGTTGCTGTATAACAGATAATTTTCTCTTCTTCAGCTCTGGTCTTAAATTAGAGACTTTGATAACACAGAAAAGGGTGTGGAAATAACTTTCATAGTTCTGTTTAGGGAAGTCAAGAGATTGTGTTTAATTAATCAACCCTGCTGATGACATTAATATTGAACTAAACAGCTTGAGGAGTTGGATCTATCTTGATCTTATTGGATTTACTATAGTGAACTTGCAGATGAATTCAACAGAGCTAAAATCTCTTGAAGGTGTCTCCCACAATTTTTTAAAATGATGACATGCTGCACTTAAAGGACAGACATGGGACTTTGATCAAGTCTATGTTTTCATTTTTCCAGCTGAAAGTCAGGAGTCTGTTGTCTTCATCCGAACGGTACTTTATTTCAGGTTGCATTAGTAGGATTTCTCTGCATGTACTATTAGCTATACATTCACATCACTTTGCTTTTTGTTAACTAGAGATTTTATTTAAAGAATTGGTAACATCTGTTCTGTGACTACAGAATTACTGAATGGAAATAAGGGTCAAAGTGATCAAAATGCTAAGCCGGAGAAGTTGGCCTCTAGCTGATATGGAACAGATGTACCTCTAGGTGATCTAAATCACATACAGGAGTGGGTAAAACTGAATTGTCATCCAATTAACAGGTCCTTCAAACCCATGGAAATAAATAAATGTCCTACCTTATCCAACCCTGTTACTCCTTTATCAACTTTCACATCAGACACCATTCTTCTTGGCAGAAGAGTACATGTAGGTGACGATTATGTAATGTATTGCTTGTTTTCTGTCATAACTTGAGATGTTGCGTTCTTTTGGATCTGGAATACGTGGATGAAATATAATGGAAGTTAGCAGGTGACCCTTCACTGCCTGAAAGTTTTGTATTTTTTATATTTCTGCTTCGAATTAGAGAGAAGCACCCACAGATAGGAATATATGAGGGAAAACTAAGGAACAGCCTATAAGCATAAGGAAACTTTGAAGACAGGGAATTAAAAGAAAAGATAAATAGTAAATAAAAATGCTTTTCTGGGAGGAGGAAAGAGTAATGATAAAGGAAACCTACATTCATTTTTCTTTCTTTTGATAGAAATTTAAGAGATTTGGGGCAGACAGGAAAGTACCATTACTGGGAGAGTGTTTAGGTGGGAGAAAATGTCTTCTACTGAAACTGTAGAGTCAGCCTAAGTGGGAGTAGTCAAGTTCTTTAGTTGAGAGGATGGCATAAAGGCAAACAAAGAGAACAAACTTTGTGGGAGAAATCAGCCTGGTGTCACAATTTCTGTAGAAAAACTTTGAAAATGTAAGCAGGAAGCAAGCAGGAGTTGTAGATTGGAGGTTGGTCATTGGAAGGGTTGATAACATCTTAGGAGGGAGTCAAAGGTGGAAGGAAGCCTTAAGAGTGTCTGTTGGCACTGCGATGGAGAGATTAGAGATCTGATGTGCAATCCTGTGTTCTGAATCGTCAACATGTCCTGCAAAACTGGATGGAAGGACTGAGCACTAGGGAGAGAACGCTCAGCAAGACCTGAGAGAGAAGGAGCAGGGGGTAGGACAAGTCATGTTTGGTGAAAATCATGTAAATTAAAGGCCTTGTTAGTAACAGCAAATTGCTAACATCAGTATCTCCAGACATGTGGTACTTTAGGCTTATGTTGAGGTTACAAGCTGGCCCACTGTCCTGTTTCTGAGACCTCATGGTGTAAGTATGCTTTGCATTTTCTAGGGTAGTGAACACTGTCAGCACTGACAAAATAACATCTTTGTTCCCCTGGGAGGAAGTGTCAGCCATGTCTGGTTTAGAGGCAAAACGCTAAGGGTTAGATAATTCAAGTCTTAAACCAGAGAATAAATGAATTTTCTAAGATGGAGTTGAACAGACAATATGGTAGGGATGTGAGCAAATATAACATTACCTATAGTCTGTCTGCTACAGTCTTAAAGAGATGAAGGAAGGATTGTTGTATTGTTCTAACAAGATGCTTAGTTGTTTGTTGTCCCCTTGAGTCTTGTAGTTTCCTCCAATAAAATAGTAACCACACAACAGACCTCATTAGTGAAATCTGGATCTTTTCCACTCCCAGGCCACATCTTTGCTATTTATTCTGTGTATCATGCCAGATCGAGCCCTTTAGGAGGAATTTTACATCCGTCTTCTTTTAAAGGAAGTAATATTTCAAGGAGTTCCTTTATAATAAATGAACCTTGAAAGTGTAAGTACTGATTTTTATAAGACTGCAGTTTTTACAGCAACAGGTAAAGTTATGTTCACATTTCTACTACAAACCTCAATTTGGAAGGACTTGTAACTCTTCTAAAACGTATCCTTATTTGATGAAAAAATGCTAGGATACCAGATAGTGCTTGTATTCGTTAGTCTTTTGTATTTGACCTAACTGAAAGGGTCTTTTTCTCTAAAGGCACCTGCCTAATTAGATAATTACACAGTAAACTGTAATGGTTACTCTAATTTCATCAGAGGATTAATGTGCTGGGAGTTTAAGCTATTCTTTGAACCCTGGAGACAATTTCTGCAAACCAGAGTAGTGGCAAATGGGCAAGTCATAAGGGAGATATTTGCAGTGCTGCTGCCTGTACTCTGTCTCTTGTGTATGTTTAAATACATTTGTTCTTTTTTTGCAGTAAAGGAGTTTGGCATGATAGGCTGTCAGACAATACCTTTTGCACCAGTCTGGCCCTTTTTGGATGCTGTGCACAGCTGCATTTTCTTGATGACAGTAGAAAATCAAGAAATCTTCTTTCGGGAGAAGGGTAAGGAGATGGAGGTGGGATAGATAATACCTCATCTTACTCTCTGAGTGCACATGGCATGTCATGTTGTACTGTCCTAAGGTGCGTGCTCTCCTTGAGCTCTGAAGACTACTGAGCACGTGGAGTTGTATGCAAGTCTGACCTCCTTTTCCTATTGCTCTAAGACAACATTGTTTGACTAGACCGGTGAATTATATAGTAGTCACCAATGCACTAAGCATGAATAATTCAAGACATTGAATTTTAAACTACTGAGAGTATCCTTGGAAGGTAGATGAACAGAGCTGGGGTGCAAGTTAAACCCATGGCACCAAGGTACCAAACCTGAGGCAAAGGGAATACCAAGCATTTAATTGCTCTTGCTGTGCCGAGTGTGATGTATGACTTGAGCATGGGCAAGAGCAGTCAAGGGAAAGCAGATACAGGCAGTATGGAAAAAGACTTATGTGGTATACAGAGCAATAAATTCCTCAGCACCTGGAGGCAAAATAGCTCCTGTCTCAAGATAGATGTCTAGTGTGTCCCCTCAGTGTTACTTCTCCCGACAGATTTCAAGAACTGTCCAGTGTTTCAGGGCCAAAGGATCTCTTCTTGGCACTATTGATTTGCCCTTGCCCGGTAAAACATTTTCAGTGTTTTCCCTCAAGCTGAGGCCAAGAAAGCACTTTTTTTCCAAACAATCCAAAAGTTGGACAGTAGTTACTTCTGACTCTCACTAAAAGGGATACAAGACAGATTATGTTTTTTTTCATTAGAGGTATTCTTAGCTTCTCATACTCCTGTTTACATAAGTAGCATCATTTTCCTCCAGTTTACTTATCTTAAAGCATGATGAAGTATGTCAATATAGCAAAACCTGAAAGCATCATTAGTAATGCATTAGTGAGTCTAATGTTCAGTACAGTGTGCAGGAGACTAATAAAAATGTGTTCCTTTCTTCATATACCACGAACAACCATAAGAATAAAATAAAATAATAAAATCCAGATGTCCCCAAAAGAACACAATGGATTCAAAGGCTAAATCCATGTGCAAGCTTTCAAAAAATTTGAAGACTAAGGTAGTTGTAAGCACCGTTTTTAGTTAATATCTTTTCTTTTATCTGAAGTATTGGCTTTGAATTTTGATTGTTCCACTTCTTCAAAAAGAGAAATTGTAAACAAACCCCCCTACACGAACAGAGAAGGCTATAGAGATTTATCTTTTTATAACCCATTATAATTCTGAAACTTTTCAGTAATTTAAAGCAGCTAAGTCAGCCTAAAAATTTTTCCTTTTACAGATCTTGAACTTCAGAGCTCTCTGCCTTAGAAGCAATAATTCTATTGCTGTAATAAATTTTATGGCCAGATTTCTAAAGGCCATATTTATAAGAGGATAAATATGATAATGTCAAATCAAAAACTGCAGTTTTCTGTGTAGCTGCTTAAAATAATGATATTCACCTTATGGTTGTGAAAAGGAAGTACATATTTTTACAAAATATCTAATAAATCTTAATTTAAATAATGAACTTGAATCAGTTCATATACTCCCACGTGTATGTATTTTTAGCACACAGTTTTAAAATTCCTTTTACTATTAGATAATATTTAGGTTATTTTTATGTATTCCAATACTTTGGAATACCAACCTTTCAAATCTTTACATTTTAAAGAGTCAGTATACATAAGGACTGTATTATTTAAGCACTGTAGCCTTTGAGGCATCCATAGTACAACAGTGTTATATTCTTTGAGATCAAAAGGCCAGCAGTTCTGGAGTAAGCACATCCCTCATGGATTAATTATAATGAAATTACTCACTTGGAACACTATGCCAGAGCTTTGGCACTATCCAAGCTACAGTAAAAATTTCATGTGAGCTTTCTTTGCACTGGGAGAAATGCTGCAGTGACAAAAGATGTTTTATTTATAGCAACTCTGTCTATACAGGAGATGGAAGAGCTACTTCTCACATTTTGATAGCCAATATTTTCACTGTAGCATGTAGTTATCCTTCAGCTACATTACAACTTTGATTCTTAAAATAGATGCATATAATACGAAGAATAAAAATGCACTTAGTTATTATCTTCATAGCCCTCAACTCTGAAAGACGTCTTGAAATCTGGAAATGCCCCTTTTAAAGATTATTAGAGACATTTTTAATTTCAGAAGTGAAAGGGGTCACAATATCTGAAAACGAAAATATATCTGGGCTTTCTGAAACATAATCCAGAGAACAATAGCATTCTTGAAGCTTCCCAAATCATGCCCAATCTGATGAAGTCGTTAGGAATTGTATCAGACCCAAGTGTACATATAAGCAAGACTGGTAGATTTGTGGGTTAGCATGGAGACTCCTCATCTTTATGACTACAGTCTGTGCTCCTAATTTCCAATGCAATAGAAGCCCAGCTTAGCCTGTTTTATATGAAGTTGTTTAGGTAACTCAGCAAAAGTTCAAGAGAAAAAAAGTAGAGCTTGTTCAAATAAATCACCTATTAGTCTAGTCCATGGATTGAGCTGAATGTTTCAAGTGGTTAAGGGGAGCATAGAACTTGAACTGAATAGATCAAAATTAGTATGCTGGAAATAAGACTTAAAGAAGTACCAGAATCAACTACTCCATTTTTCTGTCTTGAGTTCTGTTGTCCCACCCTGACTTGATTTGTGGTTTGAAAAGGTTAACTCCTCTGCAGTCTCTTGGACCATACAACTCCCTGGGCTCTTACCCCACTCAGCTAAGGATGACTACCACCAAGCTGGAAAGAGGAACCAGGTGACAAACCTATGTAACCAAATAAGAAAAGAACCAAAGAACGGCTGATGTATGAGAGCTATGCCATCCTTCACATGATGTTGTCTTTATTCTTCCACTTTTCTTTTTTTTAGAATGAGGGGAGAGTGTGTTGTTTTCCTCTTTTACCTGCTCTAGTTAGGGTTGGGGTTAACTAATCAGAAGAGCATCTAGTGACTGAGAGTGGTGCAGAGCAAGAGTCAAAGCAGCCTCGACATTAATGCAGATTTGCTAGTTCAGGAAACGTGGCTGTTCTGTCCCGCCAGCAGTGAGCCCACACCAGGCCACCGATGTCAGAAAGCGGACCTTCATAATCTTTGAGTCTTCTTTTCTTCTATTTAGCATAATTTTTGTCTTATTTTCCTCAAAGGAAATAAAATTACTTCACATCAGGCATGCCAGTTAAACCCAAACTCTCTAGAAAGGATAGTATTAACTGTTTAAAGTCACATATGGGACTTCTTCCTTAGAAGAACTCTACACAGCTGAAGCTAAACATTAGCAAAAATACAAAAAAGAAAAAATATGCTTAAGAGGAAGTTACCTTTTAAAAAGGCTCTGTAGGCAGAGCCTTTAGGCCTTGTTTAATGTTATGCAATTACACAAAGGTATTTTCTCTCTGGGTTCTTTGGACCCATTTACTCTACCCAGGCTAACACACAGCCACCTGAGGTAGATCAGATTTCAGGGCTAGGGACCTGGTAGGGAAAGTGAACCACTTTATTAGCACGAATAATTACATTAAAGCTAACATCTGGGTGAAATACCTTCAATTCCAAAATATCTTCTATAGTTTTTCCCCTTCAGTCGCTTTCAGTGAACTCCATATAATCTAAAGTGCCTTTTTTGAGAGCTAAGAGCAAGAGTTGATTGGAGCAAGACTGTCCTGAAGACTGTATCTACTAATGGTATTTATACTGATGAACTTAAAGGCTATCATAAAGCATATTTTTACAGGATGACGAATGTGAGGTGCCAACTCAGTATACTAAAGATGACCCTGCTGCTTAGTGAAAGAGATGGAAATTAAAGGAAGATCCAGAAACTTCACAAGAGAAGCAGTTTCTGTGCTATATTAACTTGTGCAATACCAGTACTTGCACTCATATCATAATTAGTGCTGAAGCCTCAGCATTGTGTTGCAGTGTCTCTCTCTCTCTCTCTAATAATAACCTGGTTGGTTGTGCTGGAATCTCTGAGTCTCTCTAATTTCATTGACAAGAATTCAGAGGCTGATAGAGAGAGAGGTTGTACCAGCAAAGTTCAGATTTCTTATACTGTTAATTTAAAAAATATGCATGAACTATGATTATAGAAATTTGAAGGTTCCAACTGAGTGGTGGTAGGCCATTAGGTTGGATGCTTTTTATGGTTGGAAATGAAAAATAAATTTCACTTTAAGCAGGTTTGAATCTATGTTTATCCTAAATGATAATGGGGAACTTTAGGTACACTGAATAAGCAGTCATAGAATTATGGACAAGTTTCCAGAACTACAAGCAAATGTAGACAGTGAGTATGAGACAGAAAATGTAATTCAGATTATAGAGAATTTCAGAAGAGCTGAGTTCCAATAATTTCAGTTTAAATACAAGGGAGCTCTAAATTCTTTCCAACCTCAATTTATGTCTATTCCACTGATCCTACCTACACTTTTATTAGTTTCAATCCCTAAATCACTTCTCTCCCACCAGCCATTTGTCAGTTAACATAATGCAGAGTTTTCCTTAAGTTTCCTTACATTTGTGAGCATGAACTTTGCTTTATAAGGTACGTTATCTGTAACGTCACCTTAAGCAGCCTGCAGTTTTGACAGAAATCTCAGCAGATTAACTATGAGTTATGTAGGGAGAAAAATTCCATGTAATAGTGGAGGATTAGTTGAAATGAGCAAACAAATTTGATTTATTTTTAAATCCATATGAACATACTCAACTGTGACTGTACCTCCATGAAACTTTCATTGTCTTCCTTTTGGAAGTACCAACTATTCTACAGCTTTATTCAAGATTTCTGTGTGGCTTCTAAGACAATGTTGATGCTTCAGTGAGCCATCTACTGTTGTTTGACTTAAAAGGAAAGCAATAAAGTAATTCCAGACTCTAGGATCTTCTGATAGTCTAGGAACCCCCTGAATAAACGTACTGCCAAACCATTATTAAAGTCTTTTTGAAAAATTGATCTATTGGAAACAGTACTCTGTAATGGAAGTTCAGCTTAGTACATCATGATCCTTGTGGGAAAGCCATCAGTGTGTTTTGCCAACAGAAGTCCCTGGCTGGCTTGTTAAACGCCAGAATGACATTTGTTTTCTAGGTAATAAAACTGAAAAAAAAACCCCAAGAATTGTTCTTCATAATGTGCTTAGGAATCAAATTAAATCATTCTGCAGCAACTGTATGATGGTTAATAATTTTGAGGTACAACTCAGTAGTTTAGAACAATAGTTATTTGTACACAGTATTCCTGAGAACAAACACGTTATCCACTTGCTTTAGTTAAAGTGGTCCTAAGCTTGTTTTAAAGCCAAAAGACACCTTATTTTTCCCAGTGCTACTCACTCCTCCCTATGGAACAAGATACATCAACCTAGGACTTGCTATTCCAGAGCAATGGACTTAATTTTTATTTCTATGTGATTTTGACTAGTGAATTCTGAGAGTTATGCAAAGGAGATTTTAAAACATTGCTGCATAGAAAACAGTGTAGAAACGTGTCGGAAAGTGCTTATGTTGGCACATTCATGGTGGTGTGCTGCAGTATGTGAAAGAGGGACTTGTTAATGTCCAGAAGTAGTAGACCCATTACCGTAGATGTTTGTCTGAGCCTTGCCTGGTATGCTCCTATGTTAAAAGAAGCTTAGGTTCTTTACAGCCTGATCCGATATGGAACTTCAGACAAGACACTTGTAACAACAATTCTTAGCTTAGAATTAGTTTATGCCGATGAAGAATAAACACAAGAGGTTCCCATTCCAACTGACTGTCCCAGAACTGATTTAATGTATGTCAGTATTGTTGGTAAAATTTAATATTGTGATACTTTTGGGGAAAAAGGCAAGGGCAAATACAAGCCTGAGAGAGTTAGTGGGAGCTCTGGATTTAGGGTAGGTTCAGGGGTTCAAGGAGGACAATGGAAGCCAATCCCTTTTCTCACTCCCTCAATTATTAGAATAATTTCTGTTCAGGATTCAGCATCCCCCTCTACTTCCCATATAGCTGTCTCCTTTTACACGTAGCTCTCTTCCTTCTCATCCTTTTCAATTAATGTGCAAGAACACCCCTCCAACTCTCTTTCATTTGCTTCCCAATTTGCTGTAAAGGGACAAGGGATAAATTCTGTCTTTCATTTTACTAGAGGGGGGGACAAGATAGAGGAAACTGCTGCATATTCCCTTGCTAACAGAATAAGTAGAAATCTAGTCAGGTGGTAGTTATAGGGCAATTAAAGTCAGCCTTGCTACAGAAAAACAAAATCTGTCATGCCCTCCTCTCTTCTGCTCTATGCTGCTGGATTGACATTTGGGCATAAATAATCACAGTTTAGGAAATGACTGATGAGTGAGACTCGTAATTTAATGAACATTGCTGTGGTTTGAGTGAAAGAGAAGCAATACCTCAGGACAGCTTGATTCAGCTGCTGCTGCTTTTTGCTAACTGGGGCTGGGGTGAAGGTGGGTGAACACTAGGAAGGTGGGTGAACACTAGTAGCTGTCTTAGGGTGGGGGCAAACATTTGTTTTACTGCTATTGTCGTTCTTGCACATTAAGTGGAATAAATACAGTGGCAAATAGCATATTTTTACTAGAATAATTACATGCCCACTAGTGGCTGTATTGTACAGACAACACTATCAAGGGATCACCTTCATAAGCAGAACTGTGGCAACAGTACAGTGTGCAGGTAGAACAAGCATTTTTGCAAAGGATCTGCATGTAAGGAAATAATCTGTTTAATGCTGCTAAGAACCTCATCTAGCATACTGAAGTCCCAGTCTCTCACCAGTGTGTTTAGCTGTCATGTTCAAACATGGGGTTTTTATCTCTCTTCAGGGCTTTGTAAAGGGAACTTAATTGCAGTAGAGCTATACTGACACCAGGAGGTTATCAGCATTACTGGTCAAAGATGTATGAACATGGAAGTATTGACAGGTCTCACAAAAGCTTTTCAAAAGTGCAGTCAGCAAACAAAAAAGGGACAAAAAAAAGACCTGAAATGTCCACTTTCATTGCGGGTTTTTTATCTGATATTCTATTTTCAGGTTAGGTATCCTTCTCTCCTTCTCAGGGTTTTAGCTGGAGGCTTTTCAGCTCACCCTGCATGCTATTTAACTGTGAGAATGCGTACTACACATTTCCTTTGATATTCCTAATAAGCTGAGAGGTATTAATAGAAAGATCTCTGTAAGAATAAATTTGTGAATCCATTCAAACAAAGGAAAGGTGTATGTCTGAAATTCTAAGTAATAGAATATTATGGAGAGGTGGTTCTCCTCACTTCCAAGGCTTTTTTTATCCCATGTTAATTGAGGTGTGCTGCAACTGGCTAGCTTCTAGCACATCTGTCGAGTCATTGTTTCTGTTCCCTGTTGAAAAAGCAGGAGAGATCAGTTGAAACAATTATGAAATTGGAATTCTCTATCCCCGCAAACCTCATTTTGGTAATGGAGATGGCACAGCAAGTGCCTCTGATGGTATGCACTACCCAAAGTCAGCTACATAGAAAATACCAGGTGTTTGCAGAGGCAATTGAGGGGCAATTCAGGCCCCTCAAAGACTGAAACAGCAACTATCAATCAGGAAAACAAAATTAGAAAATGAAATGCATAAGTTTATGAGATGAACAGAAACCCTTTGGAATTTAGGGGAAAGACAGGTTTTTTTACCTGAGGTAACTCTCTTCTGCATTGAAACAAAAACATGAATGTAGAATTTTGTACTTTGGATTTGAATACAACCAAAACCTCAGGAAATTATCCTGGATTTCTTTGTTTAGAATCATAAGTGTGAGGCTATGATACCTTCTTTAATATCATATCCATCTAACTCTCTCTTGATCAATGATAATTCAAGTAATAATTCTTACTTCCTAAGCAGCAGAGCAGATGGAAATACAAACCTGTTTCAGGTCATGAAGCCCTATCTCAGCTAACTAGACTTTGCAGGGTAGATCAAACAATATAGATTATTATTACAAATGTTCATTGTGGGTAGAGGCTAGTGGACTTAGTGATAAGCTTAAATATTGTTGTGATGTGCCAAATTCAGCTGTAAGTTGATTAATGTGTCACATAGAGCTTAAAGCATTTTCTTAATGATGATTTGATTGTGTCTTTGAATACTAGTTTGTAAAAATGCAGTGCCTTCTTTTGTGCTGCACACTGCAAAGGATTGCTAGGCATTATGACCCTATTTTTTTTGATGGGTAAATTGAAATACATAAACGGTTGAATTCAGAAGCCTTGAATGACCAATACTTCAGCTAAAATTCATTAAATCCAAGCTCTGCTGCAAACTAGGAGCAAAGCCATTCTGAGTCATTAGAGCAAACAACACCAAGAAAAGTTTGATGATGAAATCTGATTTCTGATATCAGTGTCCTCATTACTAAAACATTTGCCTCCCATACTATTATTCTTTTAAAGAAGCTAGATAGTATAATTTTCAGCTTTTTTTTTTCCTGACTTATGGCCACGTGGCTGGCATCTCTGTTTTTGTGTTAATGCAAATGTATAGTAGGAGAAAAAAAACACAGGTAAGGCTCAGTCAGAGTTATTTGTACCAGGCAGGGGGAGTGCTGTGTCACCTAGAGTTAAATTAAGACAGGCATCTGAATGTAAAATAGCTTTGTTGGTTGTTGCACGGACTAAATGTGAACTATTAGTACCTGTCAAAGACATGGGGGATACAGAAAGGGCAGACAGTATACGTACTCTGCTTTTATGATGGTATGTTTTTGGAGAGGATCTTGCACCGAGGTGCAGACTCTATGCAATTATGTAGCCCTAATTCCAGCATAGTATTACGTCAGAACCTTTGTGCTTCATAACAATTTTCTCCTGAGATTTAATTGCAAAAACACTAGCCCGAAACCTTCCACGGTGCTGCCACTAGGTGGAGAAGTCGGCAAACGGTTTGCGAGAGCGATGCTCTTTGCTGCGTGGGGAGCGGATTCGTCCTCCGAAGGCCGGGTGAGACTCGCTGGCCCCGTGGGGAAGCGCACCCGGGGCTGGTTCTTCCCCGAAAGAGTAAGTCCAGTCTCCATGGGAAATCAGCTTCAGCTTCCAGTTATTTCTTTTGCACTTTTTCCTGATTATTTGAGAGACTCTAAACTTCTTACATGGACTTAGTCATAATTTAGATTCTAGTAGAAAAGCGAAAAGGAGATTTTAAGCAAGGCTACTTCTCTCTTTCCCTGAAATCCCTCTTGCATTTAAAATCTGTACTGTAACATTCCTGGCACAATTTCTCTCATTAAAAAAATACAAATGAACAAATAGAAGAGCTGGATAATTCCACACACAAAACTAAATGCTAGCTACTTTTTCTAAACTCCCTGAACTTTTTAATTTATAGAGACAACCAAACGTTTACTTACTTCCCCGGTCTCCACCCTCCCACCTGCCCAAATTACCCCCTTCTCCTATCTCTGTATTTATCATAAACTGGTAACAAAAAATAGGGGGGAAAGAGAACAATTTTGAATTTTTTGTGTTTGGGGGCGTGAAACACAGGAAAGGAGAGTTTACGTGGAAAGGGTTAATTGTCAGTGTTGTATAGAAACATTTCCATCCTTTGGTAGTATTAGGTTTACAGCTGGACTCAATGGTGTTTTCCAACCTAAATGATTCTATGATCCAGTGAAAATCCGACTGTGCTTTAGACATCACCTTTGCCTTTCAACTTTCCCAAGTATTTAACCAAAACCTATTTATTTTCATTTTTAATCAGAACCAGAATGAGTACCCAAACTACACTTTTTGATAGGCCACTCTTTGGGAAAACATAGCAGTGTTTAACAGCGAGAAAAGTGAGAATTCAGCTTCAGGTTTGATTTCAGCAGAGCTAGAATGTCATAAATGTTGGCTAATTGCAGAAATATTTGCATGACTGGGTGAGCAGTGGCACAAAACAGAAAAAGCAGATATTTTTACTACTTAGAAAATTAATCTTATAAACCATGATGGGCTTGCAAGGAAAGCAACAATAGTTTGAGAATTAATTATATTTAAATATTTCCTTCTAGGTTATAGTTCATTGTACTTATTTGCAAAACTCACAGTACAAAATCCTAATTGTAAACTGTAATTTCCTCTCCTGTATTTTGTGATACTTAATTCACACCATTATATACAAAAATATTATGCCTTTCCCCCTCTCAAATAAAAAAAGCTAAAACTTGTTTTCAAAACTAAACTCTAGTCCTGCCAGACAACAGTGGAGGGGCATGTAACGTGCAAAGTCCTGTGAGAACTGGGTGGTGGGGGAGAAATATGTACTGTCTCTTTTGTTTATTTGTTCAGCTTGTATTTTATAAATCTGAATGGGGAAATAAAAGGAAAAAAACCTTGATGGATTTTTAGATTTTTAATTGGCAAAAAATATATAATCAATAAACAAGGATTTACATATAAAAATACAGTAACTTTCAAATTAATCAAATCATCTATTCTTTGCATATATGTAAAAATAACTGAAAAGAACCCACAAAAACTAGAGAAAGAGGCAAGGCCAAATTCAAAAACACGTAAACTGTCGGGAGAGAGAGGGAAAGCGTAAGCTAGGAAAAGCAGAGGTGAGTGATCTATATGGAGAAAAAAAGGAACTATGGTAAATCTCATACTACATATGCATGTGAACCCATGCTGCTGCTGAGTCTTTTTTTTTCATTTCTCATTTTTATTTTTACAGTTTTTTTCTAACCATCACACAGAGACAGAAATAAGTTCCGCTGCTGCTGCTGTTGGCTTGAAGAAGAAATGCAGCAAAGCTTTTCTGGTCCTGCCGCTGTGGGAGACAGGATGGCTGTCAAACTTTGTTATACAGAAAGCTGCCTACCCCGGGCTGAAATTCAGCCAAAACGATTTTTACATTTGAGATAATTTGTGGGTAAAAATCAGGCAAAATACCACAGCCTTTCGATGTGTCAGGCATCTCTTCTGAAAAACAACCTTCCCAACTACAACTGCTTCCCAAATTTATCTGGGCGTAGCTAAGTCTTAAACCTGTGTGACACTCTGTGTTACAGTGAAAAGGCATTCATATACCTAAGAGATGACCAGTTATTTTGTATTAAAATCTGTACATTTTGTAAGTATAAAGTAATTCTTCTGAAATGCTAAATCCTGTTGCATATAGCTCTCAGGAAAACTTCTATATGTTGGTGACAGGATGGAAATTGAATGCTTGACGCAGTTCTGTGCAGAAAGCAAATGAGCAAACAAAAAAACCCCACAGTTCCCAACCCATGTTGATAAATTATTCTAAAAAGCAGAAAATGTAGAGAATGCTACTGTAAGTTTATGGGTTTCAGGGGAGAGGGGAGCAATAGTTACATCTATTGTACTTAAGTCTATTTTTTGTCTTAAATGACTTAAACGTTTTGTTTTATAGATTTCTTGGGTCTAAATGAAGGAAACATCCTTTTGCTTGTCTTCCTTCGGGTAGAGTGAGATATGTATGCAGGATTTACATCTCCAGCATTTCTCTAACATCATACTGGGGATCATATCCTTGCTCTCATGAACACTTGCAGCCACTGGGTGGAGAACTTGTCTAACAAACTCTCTCATTATGACAGAGTGAAAATCAATCCAACTGTACTTTGCTGGCTGGGCAAATTTGTCTAATAAGGGTCATATATTAGGCTTTTCTTTTTCAGTGGTCAACGTGGTTCAATTTCCAGCTAGGACATAATTTGCACAATAACCTGAAGTTGAAATTAATACTAAGAAACAAGCTGTACTGGGCTTAAGAAAAATCCATTAAGCTGTCTGCATTAGAGGAAGAAGCTGACCAATGGAGTTGAAGCACATTTGTTATACTGTAAGAAGAAAGTTTCAGACAAATATCACAGGAACCAGTTTGACACTCCAATAAGGTAACTTTAGGTTTAATCTTAACTGCAAATAAGAATATTATCATTATGATTTATTTGTGGTACTATCTTGTCTAAAGGACTCAAATGAGATCAGAGTCCCACTGTGCTAAATGCTGTGCACTTGTACCCAGCAGAAGACTGTACCTTCCCAGTGCAGCTTATTTTTTAAGTAGATAAAAGTAAGAATTGTCTGGAAGACTGAAGAACAAAGCAGAGTGGTCCAAAACCACAGAGATTTTCATCAACAAAGCTAAGGACAGAATCCAGGTTTCTGAATTTCGGCTCTTGTCTTCTTGTTACATCATAGCCTACATGATATCATGACTTAAATGTGTCATTTTGTTAAATGCTATTTCAAAACAGAGCAGGCACATCAGAATTTAAAGTCATACTAAATGAAGATTTTGATTGGTGACAAAATCAATAGGTAAAGATAGTTAAAGAAGTTAGGCTTCCCAGAAATATTTCAGGAGGGGGAAAAAATATTTTCTTTTTCTGGAGAAAGGTACTTTCAGCTAAAACAGAAAGAAGCTAATTTCCAGCTCCCATCCTTTCAGTAGCAAGGAGGGTGTATGATGGTATCCATAGGAAAATTTGTTACTGCCAGTGAGCTATAAAACAGAAGTCAGCTCTACCCAGGAAAAAGAAAATGCTTTACTTTCATGGAATCAAACTATTTTTCCCGGGTGTATTCTGCAAAAGGGTTAAAATTCAAGGGAAACAATTTCATCAACTTATTGGTTGGAGTGATATAATATCTGATACAATACAGAGACTTTGTGAGACAGAGCAGACCCCTGGGTTCTAGTGGACCCTGCTAAGAACTAGGTAACTTGGAAATTATTGCTTTTTCTTTTTAAATAGGCATGACACGATAACTCTCCAGATGTTATGATCTCCTTTATATCAAGTCAGAATATTTCTCTCACAAAAATCTTTGTCACAAAAAAAGTGTCATATCATTGAACAGACTAAATTATTAATACAGGATGTTCTTATTTATATACTTGTATCTGATTTAGAAAAATGGAAATTTTTCTGAGATGGATACATTACATCAGTTCTACTCCTGTTAAACAGTGACTTCTGCTGCAAATCATCTCAGTGATCAACAAGAGCAAAGTACTATGGAAAAAATTATGGACCTGGCAATAACAGTAGCAAAAAACTTTGAATGGAGTTTGAAGAGCTGCAAATTCCATCATTCATTATGGGTAATATGAACTGACTTTCTGTGGGTGCCTATGCCATGTCTTGACTTCCTTATATATGTGTATCCTTTAAAAACAGCATTATTCAATTAATCACTTACTTGCCATCTAGCTGCTCAAAGATCCCATTAGTAATTCAGACAACAAGTTTGTGTAAGTAGCAAATTGGTTGAATATTCAAACCATTTTTGTGTCTGAAAGAACCAACAAGAATTCCTAATTGGTTCAGATCAAACATAAGCGTCTCTGTTCTTCCTCATTCAAATTAGAAAATTAATTATTTCAGGTTGTGCTAACCGTGATATTTGTATTAGGATATCCAAAGAGAAAAGCATAGTTACAGATAAGCTTTATTTCTGGTGGAAAGAATGTTGCCCTTTTACCTAACAGTCCAGGGAGATTCAGATGATTTTCCCAGAAGCTGGACATCCAAATTCCTCCTCTTTCTGAGGGAAGGAAACATCCTGTGTGTTACACTGTAAGCCCAGATTTTACATGTCTCTCTCTCATATGAGAGGTGTTGAAGTTCCTATATCAATATTTAAATATTCATTGACCTCAGAGAAAAAAATACATTTTTAGTACCCAGTGGCCAGAATACCCATCTGAGCTTTAGGAAAGCTGTGCTCCATCCGCAGGTCTATGAAGTGGAACAGTTCAGGAAAACTTCTGGTATGGCATTTAAAACTCTGTCCTGCGCCAAAAGGATTTAAATTCGGAGTTTCCCCAAGACACTGGGGTTTGCTGATAACAGTCAATAAATGAGGGCTGCCTTGGAGAAGCAAGAAGGAACTAAGTCTCTTCTCACTGTCATCCTGGTATATCCCTCAGGGGCTTAAGGTATGCAGTTACACAGAGGTCCCATCTGCCAAAAGACAGAAAGAGTAGTTGTCAACTTTCATTACAGAACAATAAAAGAGAATAGGTCTGCATTCAGCCGTAGCTGCGTGACTAAGACCTGTGAGTTACAGTATTCTACCACATCCTTTTAACAGTACTTCACTAACAGAACAAAAGTTGGGTTTCCCAGGTTTTCCTTGCTGGACTTAAGTTAGCAGGCCCCGCCTGTCATGTGCAGCCGTATTTTAATGCACCTCCTTCGGTTCTGTCCAGTTTGGAGGGAGGACACTGGAGCTCAAGAGGTCGCCTGCATGTGTCAGTTTGTTCTGCATACTGTGAATCATAACATATGTCCAAACAAGAGCATAGACATCCAAAGCACAGAGAAGAGTTTTAAACTCTACATTTAGGTAGCTATTTTCTGGATGCAGAGGGATGTTTTTTTTAAGTTTCCTGACATAAACTGGTAAGGAGTGAGGAGGAGAGGGCTTTTACTTTTGATCCTCTGAAAGGAATTTTGGAGGAATTTACCTTTTTCTGTTGGCTATGAGGAAGAACGTCAAGGTTAGTGTTCAAAGGTGGACAGTAAGAAGGCTGTCCATATTTGTAAGTACTCACACCTGACTTAGGTGCTGAACCAGTTAATGACAAGATGCCTATGGTCCCTTTGAAACCTATATATTTGTTATTAGCTCCACTGGGGACAGAGATTCTCTCTAGCATGCACATTGGGCTGTGTAGAAGAAAGAAATGTAATCAACTTCTGGCGTTCTGTGCATGTTCAAACACACTCCCCCTTTCCCCTGCCAATGTATAGTTGTCACAGTGTAAACATTCTGCTAAATATTTCCTCCACCTGTTTCAAAGAATTAAAGAATCATCTCTTAACAGGAAAAATAAATGTACCAAATGTCACAATGCCTCAGGGGGATTGAAAATGATAAAACAAATGTTGTAACATTCTATTTTTGATGCGAAGGTAAACAAATGAAATGATGTGTGTACATGTGTATACACATAGATTCACTCTATCGGTCATGTAATCCATCACTGAGACTGTTGGTTAGGGGAGAAATTACAGTTCCAACATATTTTCCAAACATTTAAATCTTTCTCATAAAATTATTTTGGGCTGAAAAAAGTCTCCTGCTCATTCTCAAGCCAGGTCTCGGAAGTGAATTTTCTTGGAAGGTTTCATAAAAAAATATGTTCAGGGGTTTTTATTTTCACATAATAACTTTGAAATACATTAGTTGACATTTTCCAGATTCACTTTTGTGCTCAGCAGCTCAAAAGATGCCCTTATTCAGGAGATGGACTAAATGGCAAAAAACAAAGAAAAATTTTTACTTTTAATCCTTCTGACATGAGAAAAATAGTCATTTGGTTCTGACAGGAACACTCCCATTTCGTGAGGTATAAATCTGCTAGTTTTCATTGTTGTCTTCTGACAGGGCTAAATTCTGCAAGAAAGCGTAGATCAGTACTTTTTGGTGAAGTCAAATGTATACTTTTCTTTGCAGGAAATTAGGTCTAGATTTTGCCTTTCACTGATGCAATCCATAGGAGGTGGTTCAAAGAGGAAAAAAGAAAGAAATGCCTCGCTGTTTTCCCTTCAGAGCTTCCAGGAAGCGATCTTTTGAATTAGAGGTAAAACAGGAGGCTTGCAGACAGCTTAGGCTCCAGATCATGTGTGTGGATGTCTAAGGAATTCAGATTGATAGAGATTTTGTAATATCCTGGAGGCCAAAAAATGAGGGCTAGTTCTTAGGAGTCTCCAGAACCATGTGCATAAAAGATATTTAGTACTATACTTTGTCATAGTCAACCTTCTCACATATTAGATGCGTATGTTGCTTTGTAATATTACACTGTTAGCTGTTTAGAGAGGAGCCGGTCTATGTTCTTACTGCTTCCTCAGTGCTTACTTTTGTGTCCAGGCTATGCACTATTAGCTAGTCCTGGAACAGAAAGAAATAACCCGTAAGAAATTCTGTGTGAACATCTCAAGCTAATCACAGCATGAAAGAACTGACCAATCATTTGCCTTGGAGGCTTCAGTTCAGCTCTAGCTCCATTGTGAGTTTGTTGGGCAGCTTAGGATACACACGAATTAGTTTTACAAGAGTTAGTGCAAGCACTTGAAGTGTCTTGTGTCGTTCATTCTCCTAAGGGCATATTGACCTGCAGCTATGCTGCTGCTCATGGTACCAATGGGATAGGAAAAGCTAGCTCAGGCAATCCTGGGCTCTACTGCAGTCTGCGTCCTAGATGTGTATTGCCTGCTTCTAAAATAAGGGTAAGAAGAACAGCAGAGGTTTTCTGAGGATAAACACATGAATGATTATGGACCCACTGTTATGCTGAGCCATAAGCCTGCCTAGAGAGAACAGAAGGAGATGCAGTCCTGCGGAGTGGGAGTGTACAACATTGTTGATGCAGTAGCCTTCCTTTTTGATGTTGCTCCTGGCTAATAGCATTTAAGCTGCTGACATTTCAATCAATAACTAGTTATCCCTTTTCAGAATGGAGATCATTCGATAATGGAAATGACAATGAAAGCTAAGATGGACTCCTCTGGCAAAATGAAAGCATTCTTGTCAGTGACATTAGCAGAGATTTCAGAACTTTCCTCAGTCTTCAGAGTTTCTGCTGCTGTTCTCAAAAGGCAGTTAGCCTTTTCCTGGGTGCTTTGCTTAAATGCTGACAGGACTTTTTAGCTGTCAGGCTTGATTATCTTATCTCTTCAGAGCACTTTATCAAGCCCTCTGATTCACATGAAGAAGGTAAATAAATTAAAACCTCATAACATGTAGACTTCTTTACCAAAGAGCATGTCCCTGATGCCATATACTGGACTCCAACACCTAATAATTTCAAATCTGTTTGCTTTAGAATGAAAGTGAAAACAGGGAAAAATAACCACTGGATTAAAAAGTGTCCAGTCAAAAGGTCATCTACCCCCAGCACCATCTAGTAAGCACCCACTAAAATCAGTGGAAGTCTCCCTCTGACTTCACAGAACTTGTACAGAGTCCATATGGATCACATATAGTCATTCCTGTACTTACAGTTTGAGTTAAAGCTAGGGCCATAGTAATTTCCAAAAGGGCAGGGAAGGACTGTTGATATTGCAAACAAAAGTGCAAATATTTGTTGCGAGTGAAGGCCTATTTCCAGTGAAGGGAAAGGGGAGCAGAACAATGTAATAAAGTATATGAAGATTTCATTGTGACTTTCAGTGAATACAGTATCAGGTTGCAGAAGCAGTTAAAGTAATTTTTCCGGGTATTGTTGGAAGCGCATCAGATTTTTAATACAGAATGCTAAAGAGGATGGAAAAACTTAAGTATCTTGATGTTTTAGGATGCATTACTACATGCACTTCAGTCTCTTCCTCACAGGTTTGGCTCACTTTTCTGAAGCTTTAAATAGCTAAAAAATGGCTTTCCTATGTTGCCCTGATATTATATCATATTCTGTTCTTTTTTTCTGGCATGTATGATACAGTGTAATGACATCACATCCATTAAGTCTGTCTCTCTTGCTTTCAGAAACTTGTTTAAGGTTAACTGAGGCACAGGGGTTCTATTTCATGTATTTGATGCTGTTTAAACTGCAGAGCTCTAACTCATGTTTTTAAAACAATGAAAGAATAACCAGTAAATGGGTCACTGAAGTTGATACAAGGCTTCTGAACTAACAATACTCTATAAGTTACATATGATTGAAGCCCTTTTTATTTCCTGAACTCTTCATATTCCCAGGGAATACAATCTATACCTTGTTCTCTTAACATAACTTTGTTGTTTTAATGAAGGCTGCTGATTCGGTAATAAGTAAATTAAATTTAGTATTAATATCCATGTTAACTACCTGAAAAATGACACCTACAGTACTTCTCTTTATTAATCTTTTCTTAAGCAGATGATGAACTGGGTGAACATCACATATATATGAATAAATATACATACATACATGCACATGTATATACACATAATCCCAAGAAATACAACAATTTGAGAAGACTAAGTGTAGTGCTACCATAAAATTACTGCATATAATTCATTACATTTCTCTATATTTCCATTTATGGAGATAGCCAAAATGGACTAGCCACAATTTGAAAATTACAGCATTTTCCAGCTGAAAGTTCCACAGAAAACAAACTGGCTCTTAAGCAACATTTTAAAATAGGCTATTATGCATACTAAAAGTAATTTGAAAACGTCAATTGGAGAGCATATCATTTAAGAGTTTCAGATAGGTAATTATACTGTGTAAGCCATGAGACTGAGATCATTCCTCTCCAAGGTGTTGTCTAGGATTTGTTGTACTCTGGTATTAGCCATGATACTCCCCAACCCAAAGCTGGGTATGTTCCAGATATGATTGCTTTTTCACTAGCATGCAAGAAAAAGCAGCTGTCATTGAATATTGAGGTAGTAACTCAACATCTGGAGGTTCAGTGTTCTTACCTTCGACAGCAAAACTTACTCTCGCGGTCCCACAATCTAGATGAAATGCATGAAATGCATGTGAAATATTAAGATGTTCCAACATACAACAGCTGAAAGCGTCCATGGTGGACCAACGTGACAAGGCATGATGCTTACATAGCTGATAGCTACGTTATATAAACCCAAGAACAGGTTAAATAATGTCCTCCTATGCAATCGCACTACAGCCAGAGTTACCTTTCCTCTCACTCCAGCCTATCACATCCCAATCAACACTAGATGCCAAGCCTTTAGAAAAAGCAGCCTGCAAGCAGCTTGTGGGTATTGATACATAGCGTTTGACTAAGGCTGATCTAAGAATCATTGGAAAGCCATAAGTATGAACTGTGCTTAATCTGTCTGTAACATAAAAAGAGAAACAATTGGCCCACTGCAAAAGCCAGTCTGTGTGTGTGTGTGTGTGTATTTGCATGTCATGACTCGGAAGAAGAAACTGATTTGTCACACTAGAGGATCCTCTCTGCCTTAGGAAGATCTTTCTTGCGGTGTCAGTGATCGACTCTGTCCTTGGAGGTTTTCAAGGTCTACTTGGATAAAAACCTCAAGCAACCTTGTCTGAACTCATAGCTGAGCCTGCTTTGAGCAGGAGGTTGGAAAAGAAACCCCCTGAGCTCTATCTCTTCTAGCAGCCTCAGTTCTGTGATCCTAAAGCTATAGCTGAATACCTGCAGAGTGTCACCAGAAGTTACTGTGCTGTGATGGAGAAGGTATTTGTTTCTTTGTAGTGTTGCTTTTTTGTTTTTTGGGGACTTTGGGGGGTGTGGTGTTTGTTTGTTTTAATTTTTTTTTTTTTACATGATAACTTTTAATTTCAACTGACTTTTCATCACAATTGCAGAATCATTCATTTAAAATTTTTATTTTACTGAAAAGTAGCCCTAAATAATATTTATGTAGTAAAGATTCATTAATGTCTTACCTTTTTCCTTCATGGTTTAACCTTGATGTTTTTTTTTCTTCTTTTTCTCTCTATTTTGCTGGTTAAGTAAAAATAGTAGACTGCACAGTGGGAATAAAATTGAAATTAAAAATAATTTCTATTTAAAAAGCTTTTAAAAGTCTCCGAATTCATAGGAAAAACATAATTTAATGAAAAATGTACAAGTTATTGTTGTGGTTTTTTGTTCCCAGCCAGCTTTTTTCTTCAGAAATGGGCATGAATCATGGTAAGTTTTTTAATAGTAGTAATCAGAAGGCTTTGCAACTGAAACCAGTCAAATTATGGCTTCTAAATGTAGACGGTTTTTGTTAAATGTTTAGTATAGCCATTCAGGGAAACATAATGTTGTTTTATGTTAACTAGCACAGATTGAAAGTATTTTTCAGTCTCGATGTTGACTTGTCTAAGAACTTTTGTTTATATTGTATCCTATTTATGCAAGAAAATGAACTTCATTTTAAAGCTGGTATCTTTGAAATAGAGGATAATTTGCACTGCATGGATTCTGTCTGCAATATCAGCTAAGTTTGCAAAGAAAACTAGTGTAAAAACACTAATGTTCAAACAGCCATATCTCTATTCTATACTGGTATAACTTCATGGATTAGAGTTGTGACAATTTACCTAAACATTATACCAGTGTAAGTCTTGATAACTCTTAGTGGAATTCTATCTGCTAAGTCTCTAAATCAACTGACCATTATGCTTTTTCAGAAATGTTAAATATCACTTATGTCATTGGGGACTGCTTGCTGCCTTTCCATTTCTGCTAAAAATTGGGACACAAGCATCACATTCAAGAAGTTGGTCCTAAAATTGTACTAAAAAAATCTTTCTCTGGCCAGTTCCAGAGACTGAGTTCCTCCTAGTCCTAGCAAATGGGATTTGCTCTGTGATTCTTGAAACAGACCACGCTTTGAAGACAAACTTACGAAGGGATTCAATGATCCAGTATGAAATAGTGTGTGTTTGAATGATATATCACTTTTCTCAACAAACACAGAATCTACTAACCTGGGAATGACTGTGTGTGATATATAATTGTGGGCTTTTGTGCTTTGGGGTACAATGCACATGTATCGATATCAGGTTCACGTCTGTCCATCTCTGTTGACAATGTTGTATAACTTTTCCTCATGACCTAAAGGCCGAGTTTGTGATTGGAAGAGTAAAATCTAAGGGAAGTTCTTGTACTTCATGGGTGCATGCCTACAACACTGATTATTTTCATTATTCTACAGAAAGGATTTATTGTTTTCACAGAACTTTCTTGCCCATAGTACTGCAGTACTGCACAATAGAGTGCTCTTTCTTGCATTTTTCACACATTTGTAATGGATTTAACTACAGTAGTGTATTAAATAGAGAGGGGATACAGGCTTAGGCAATGGTATCCAATTGCCCAGGACGTTCACCTATTACTAGCATGTTCCTTGGCACAGTTTTCAACTGGATCATCTAATACTTTCCCAGACAATCGTCAAACATGGTTTGGAAGGTAGTTTGGACCAAGGACTGTTCCCAGTAAATAGTTTGGACAATAGCTGTGGGAGAGAAGAGTTTTTAGCTGTCTTTTATTATTAACCAGTAGGTTCTGTGCCTTAAGTCATTTGTTGAAAGTTTATGGATGAATAAAAACATGAACCCAAGTCTTCTAAGTCTTTGGAAAATGTCCTAGCTGTTGGGCCATCCTTTTTTGGCTTGTAGTGGCTCCATACAGGAGGTTTCCTCTGTTTTTGCAGGCCTAAATCTACAGTCATTTACTTCTGAAATTAGTCATTAAGTCTCTGAATAATTATCTCTTTGTCAATGTGTATGTAAGGTTATGCCTGAACAGCACCTATGTGATTTAATGAGTGGACTGCAAAGCCCTTGGGACACAATTTTTTTCTTATTTTTATGTTTTTACTTTATCAGGTTGATTTCCTCACAATTTCATCTAGTCCCTGAGAATACAGGTGCTCTGTAAGCCTGAAAATACATTTCTCGCTATTCACTCTTACTCTTGAGTATTTCCGATGCAACCAGGTTGAAATGTGCCTCTCCTATTCTGTATGGCCTGGCTTCCTAACATTTTTTAAAGGGTCATTCACTTCAGTGAGAGTTTGCAACTGAATGAAAGATTCACTATGTTGGATTTTTACCTTCTCACATGCTAAAAGGAGAGTGATATACAAAATTATCTCCTTCTCAGAACTTAAAAATTGCCAAGATTGAATTACAGACATGATGAAGAGATGCATCTTATCCGTATGAAACATATACATGCTAGTTGATAATAGTATGCTGATATGAAGCCAGGAAGATTTTCAGCAGTCCTCAGCATCTAGATCTGGATAAGTTTCAAGACATGGTTATCTCCAGTCTAGCACTGTAACGAAGTAAACCAGATTTCTAAACATTTTAAGAGTTTCTATCTCCCCCTCTTAATGGGAGCAGGTGGATGAACATATTTGGAAATCTAGTCCACTGCTGTACTGGAAGGAGACTCTAAGATCGGATGTTTCCAAACACAAATATATTTGTTAGTACCCTGGAATTGCACAAAGCTGTCTCATTATTTGTGTATATTTCAAACATCTGTGTTGCAGAAAGATTGTGGTGCTCCCAAAAGGCCAGGTACTACTTCCAAAACTAGAGGTGAAAAACAGTGATTCCGTTATGTATCATCAGTGGTCTCATTTGCCACCAATTACTATTTAGCTTCATAAATCTTTAGGGATTTTATGAGTAAAGCTCATGCAGCTTTGAAACTGTGTTGTTTTTTTTTTTAAATCTGATTATTCACAGCTTGCTAATTTGTAATTGGACTTTTACAACTCAAAAACCTCCAGATTTCAGAAAAACTAATTTATTTTTTCTTGGTTTAATTGTGGTATTCACACTCAAAACTGTGGAGTGAGATTGCTTCTAGTGGGTTGTATGCAGTGTTCTGGAACTAATAAAATATATTATTGATTGCTTAATGAAAAGCACCACGTTCATACAGATTTACTGTGGCTGAGGATGGATACAACAGCTACTTCTTATTCTGTTTTGAGGATCACCTGCCATTTTACTTGGGTGTATTGCTGCATATCAAGTGTGCTTTTAAATTAAGTTATGGTTGCCTACAGGGCACTATGTTGGGTGGCTCCATTAAGGTACCCTTATACTTTTCCTTCCATGCAGTGCTACCCGTTGCTTTTAATTTAGCTTAAGATCATCAAAATTAATTATGATAGAGTGTATTAAAAGTTGAAATAGCAAATCAAAGAGTTTTATTAAGTGCCCTTTAGATTTTCTTATGTGTTTAGTGGTTTTAGCTTTTTAGTTGCTCATCACTGTCTGATTCTTCATGATTACTATAAGAAGGATTGGTAAAATAGAACAGAAATGTCTGTCTATGGTGGGAATAAATACAACTATCTTAGTTCCTGCCTGGGCTTGATATCCCTACCAGGGGAAATATACGCACAACTGTTCCAACCATGATGGTGGCAACTCGTACTTGTAGTTGCCCTTCCGCTGTCGAGCTGTTTGGTCTGTGCACCTGGGCAGCAAAGCAGTGGCTGTGCATTGGGCATACGAAAATGCTGCTGGTCCTCCTCCATCATCCCAATGGCAAAAATTCCAGGGTTTCGGTGGCACGTCCCATCAACCGTCACTGCACTGTGATCCCATCAACCATCACTGCACTGTGATGAGTCGTGTAGTGGGGAACAAGCTCCCACACTACCTGCTGGATGTGACACGGTGTGCCCACTGTGCTGAGTGGTTGCAGCAGGATTTATTGGGATTTTTTGGTTCATAGTTGGTAGATGCTGCTGGAGACCTATCCAGTCACCTCCTTGGGTGGGCCTGCTTCTGTACTGTAATGGTTGCTATCCCAGGGCACAGACCTGCTGGGATCTTGATCTGTTTGATGCTCAAATGGACCGTTAATTCTGTGGTTCCAGTCCACACCATATAGACCTTTAGCCTCCCACTAAAGCAGAGAAAAATTTTTCACACAGATTCCAACTTAAACCATTCTATGATTCTATGCTTGAGCTTACTCAGTCCTCTGCATCTGTTGCATCTCTGTCTGTGTCTTTCTACCTGGCTGCGTGGGCTGGAGGGACTCGAGGTGGTGGGATGCAACTACAATTGGAGAATAAGATCTGGCATTCATTAGTGTCATTGGATGTACGATGCTCCATACATGAGGGATTGTAACATCTGTTCCAAACCTAATGACATTGTCATCAATATGGTCTCAGGCAGACAGGCCATCTACTAAACTCAACCTGGAAAAGATACCACATGTGGTTCAGCAAATAACTATCATGTATTCATCTTTCTCATGTTACAAAGTCATAGATTTTTAAGTGAAAAGACGTTATAGCCACCTATAACCACCTTCAACCTTGACCTATCTACCCCATTACATTACATTAACTCAGGTAATACATTCAGTATATGTACTATACCCATTGATACGTAGATGGGCATACCCCTCTTAAACGTACTCTACTTTCAGAGGACTAATAGTTTAATGACCAACAGAATAACCACAATAATAGAACCATTCCATTGATATACCATATGTAACAATCCCTACTAAACACGGCGGAGCTCAAACCCATGCCCTGAATGGACTCAGGTCAAATCAGCTCCTCATTTCGAGACATACCTACAGGCAGCGTACCAGGTTTCTATTAGTTGTACTTCTCATATGAAATCAGCAACCCACCACATATAAGATCCTGTATGCACTAGCTTCAAGACCACTCATCCCCCACTAAACTCTCTGCACAACTTGCTCTTTTGTACCTGTGGTTCCTATGTCAGGGCCAGCATACAAGTCAAAGAATGTCATCCATTAATTTCTTTAACAAACCACAGTTCTTTTGGGGTAAAAAATGATGACAAAAAAGTCTTACATAAATGATACTATGCTGGGTAATTGTAATATCCCTTTTGTTCCAAAAGTTAGCTCTCTTCACTGTTTCAAATCCTCCCTTTGCTTTTAGTCAAATTTTGTTTAGATTCACTTTGGATCTTGTTATACCTTTTCCTGCCAGATTAAGCTCCTACTTAATATCAGAAATATTTTTTTCCATGTAACCAATGTGCAAATTATCTCCAGGTCATTTGACAGATCAACCAAATAGGCTGTGCTTTTTCTGTCTCTCAGAGCAAGGCATATTTTGAAGACTGCATCATTGCATCTTTCCAGAATCACTTCCAGTTCCTTGATACCCTTTTAGAATTATAGATAATAATTCTGGACACAGAATTACAGTAATGGTGTCATTAATGCTGCCTTACCACTTTTATCATTTTCCCTTGCTTGCAAATCAATTAAGGATCATGTTAGCTCACTGAAGGAAATCAGGTTCAGCTGGTCATCTACTGTTATAGTAATTTGTTACCAATCTTGAGACAGGATCATTGCTCTCAACAATAGCTTTTCTCATCTTACAAATATTCCCTGTTTCTAGATAGAAGACTTTGCACTTGGCTGCCTTAAAGCCTATGTTTGGGCCGGAACTGACCTCTCCAAGCGATCCAAGTCACTCTGTACAACAGACCGATTCTCTGTATTATTTACCATTCCACCAATAGGTCACACCCAGTCCTCTGATTAATTGAAAGTAAAAGGAAATAGATTTTTTTTCTATATAAATTAGTTTAATGCATAAGGTCATGACCCAAAGCCCATTAGACTCACTGAAAGAACTTCTATTAAATCTGGGGAGCTTTAGATCGGGTTTTAAGTCAGTTGCAGTTCTCTTATTTTAGAAATTGTCCTGACTCCAGGACTAAGCAGAATACATTATAGGCTTTCCTGACAGCTACAGTATAAATTCTACTTAGTATGATCTACTTTTTTGGGGTGTGGTTTGTTTTTTTTTTTGGCCAGCAAAGGAGAGCTGAACTATCCAGGCAGTATCGGGTCAAAAGTTGGCTTCAGACCCCACACTGAAATTCAAAATAATTTTCAGTAGCTTAACAAGTTAATAGGTTGTGTATCCAGTTTCTGGAAGTATCCATATGCATGGTCTTAATATGTTCTGTATTTTCCTAAAGTGTAAAGCTTTTTGTTCAATTATTTTTCCTTAATGACACTAGCGAAAGGTTTGATTTGATAATCCTGAGTCAAAATCCATGCATGTTGTGAATTTTGTGCAAAACTACAAAATTTCAAATTTTCATTCAAATGTGGGATGTATTTTTTACGACGCTGAATAATCTTATTACATATTTTATAATCTTAAAATGCTGCATAATGCAAGTTATCCTTGTTTCAAGTAACTCTAGGAATATAATTAATAATCTTTAATAGACAGAATGTATTTTGATAAAGAAAAGAATAAAGATTTTCATCCAACTCAAGTTTCCTGAACCTCAGTTTCCAATAGGAAATAGAATTTGAATCTGTCTTGCTATATGAGTTACGGACTAATTTTTTCAATGACTGTTCCTTAGTGTTTTTATGGGTAGTATCTAATGTAGTAAGTCTCTGATCTCAGTTTAGATTAAGGCACCTGTATAATAACTAATAATAATTTTTCAATTGAAAATAAGCTGTTACAGAAATAAAAAGGGGTTACTTCGAGGTGAACATTCTTCAGCATTGGCTTGAAGCCATCTTCAACAGTCAACTACAGAAAGATTTATTGGTCAGATGACTTTCATATGTACAACACAAATTAAAATTCCAGTCTGGGAAATTTGTTTAACAATAAAACCCTGGACCATGTCTACATCTAGATTGCTGTAGAGGACACCATGAATCCGTATGAATTTAAGAACTACAGCAACCTGCCTCAGACCACAAGATATCCCCCCATTTTTTCCCCAAAATCGTACGTAGGGTGTTCAAAAAGCCTTTAGTATGTTCTTTTATTGATATAAATGATAGTACCTACAGTTTCCTCGCTCCCAGTGGCTAGAGACTTAAATTTGTTTGCTAATTGTTGCCTATGTGCTTTGACACACAAAGCTGCATCTTTCAATATCAAAATAGTTGAGTAAGCTAATTACACTGATCCTAAAAGATTCAGTGCCTGTAGGCTTTCTTCGGTGCATTGGGTATTTATATCAGAAATGAAGCTTGTCTTGTCTGCTGGCTGTGCTGTGCGTGGGTTCTTAACCTCCTGCTAAGATCCTAGCTATCGATTTGGGTTAGCTCTCTCTGTAGGTGCCTGGCATGATGCATGATGCCTTATTTCTCACAAAGCGTTAAATACCTGCTACTGAAAATTGGGATTTTTGCTGGTACTTTAACATAGTCACCAAAAGCATGTCTTTACTGGTTAACTGAGTGTACTGCCTTAATATAGGGACCTAAAATCTGGAAACTTCTGGTGGCATGCAGAAACTTGAGCAATGACAGCCAATTTTCTGCCCTTTGCTGAAAATCAGGTAGGTAGCATCCTGCCATGCAGCTGATAGTTTGTTTTGGATTTTATTGAAACTTCTTATGTTCTTTTTCTCAAATGTTTTTTAATTTTTTTCTGAAATCAGACTTACATATCAAGGGATAACTAAGTTTTGCATGTGTTCCTATGTAATAATTTCAGTATATAGGTATCACTGCATGAGCTGTTCCTCTATTGCACTGATAATTTGCAGTTCAGCAGCTATATTTGTATTTGGACATTCCCCAAGTCTGCTCTGAAGATATAAGAGGGAGAGTTAGCCTGTGCTTTTTTCCATGTGTTTTGATAGTGTTCAGATGCAAACAAAGAGAAGTGACAACTGTAGTGACACCATTGGGTGCTGTTCAAAAGTTTCACTGAGCAGTTTCAACAGGTGAAACATCATGGCTGAAATAGCCAGTTAGGCAGTAAAACTAAGGAAGGAAAAGCAGGCAGTTTGTCAGAAATATGTTCCTAACTGAGTGACAGAGATCCACTCTTACAAGCATGCAAACACACTTGTGTGAGTGGCGTTACTGAAATTAAGGGAAGCAAAGATCTGAAAAGGAAAGATATTCCTACAAAATTTTTTTTCAGGTTTTCAGCCTTCAATCTATAGAATAGTTTGGCTTTTACTACTCAGCTTTACAAAACACCTCAAAAAGTATTGATGTAGCAGAAGCAGGAATAGGAGTAATCGAGCGATATAGACTCTTACAGCTCACATTTGTATGACTCATAAGATTCAGGCTGTGCAAAGTAGAAGCTTTAATGCAAGGAATAATGCAACCATGTCTGTTTCCGTTTGTTTTTTCCATCAATAACTTTGAATAACAAAATATTTCCCCATTCTATTCTATATTTTAAGGAGGAAAAGTAATTTACAGCCCCACCTTCACTGCTCTGCTTAGCGAAGACCAGGGACAAAAGCAGAAAATCCTGGAGACTACTTTGTTGCTGGTTGCAAGTAGCCACTAGGAGGAGCTAACTGCCTTAAGGAGAAGGTGGGGGATTGATTCACTAACAATTCCTACAAAAAGTGTTAATAAAATGAGTTCAGTACTAAAAGTAGTGCTAAGCTAAGATAAAGTTGAAGTATTTATATATTATTTACAATGGTTACATAATAACTTGTGGGATAAATGCTCTGTTTAATACTAATGTACTTCCAGGCAGTGAAGATATTCAAGGGCCTGATTTCAAAACAAAACTCAGAACACTGTTCTCTCCTAAAAGATAAGTTCTGATTCATGTCAGTTCCTTAGAAAGAGATGTCCTGTATTTTACACACCAGTGTGACACAGATAAAATATCTGATTGAATAAAAAGAAAAAAAGAAAAAAATCACAGTTCTGTATATGGTTGAGTATCAGTGGCCTTGTGGCCTTGTTCATAAGCATGGCTCTTGGACAAAACAGCTTCTGTTTTTCCGTAATAGCCTTTTTTGCTTCATTATGATCTCTTTATATATTTAATACCGTGAATAAAATAGTGGCGTAGAAGAGAACTATAAATAAAACACTGGCATAGAGGGGATATGCCAAAAGTGATCTCTCAACTTGTTTCTTAGTATCAGTGCCATGGTTAAAAGAAAACTCTATTCAGTGCCATACTGGAAGGGATGAGGGAGCGACTGTTGCATACCTCTCCAGACTGGCAAACACAAATAGTCACACTGGGAAAGTTACAAATGGGATTGCTTTTAGTGATTTCTATGAATTGAGGCTTTCTTTCCCTCCTTTTTCACAGGCAATTTAGCGTTTATGAAAAATGCCAGAGTGATGCAGCTGACCTCTCGTTAAAAGGTGTTTTGGAAAAGGTTGCGTACTTCAACCAGAGAGCCAGTACCATGAACAAAGAATGAGGTATTGCTCTTCTACCCTAATTTACAAGACTGGGAGTGAAGCGGTGTGTTTGGCCTATGATTATAATCACTTATATTTGGTATGGCAAAGTACAGTTCAGGGCAAATGAACCCTGGAATTAATGTCTTTTCTCGTTTAAAAAAGGAAGGAGAAAATTTGATTTAGAAATGTAAATATGAAATATAAACTTTTTTTCCTTTCTCTGATTTTATGAGAGACTTGAAATCAGAAATATTGCAGCTGCCAAACCGTAGCCCAAGAAACTCGGTGAAACAAGGTTTATTTTAGAGATCTGGAAAAAGAAGGAGGGAAAGAAGAGAATCCTAAATTCTCTAAAGCTAAATTTCAGTGAGGATGGAGATGATTGCAAAGAAAAATGGGCCAAGAATATTCTTTGGATAGAAGATGGTAATGATCAGGGTAAAAAGGGGCAACATGAGCTAACCATCTGTATTCAAAAGTACGTTGTTGTGAGTAGGAATCTTTTCCACACAAATGTAATTAGTATCAGCACAAGAAACCTGGTTATAAACAAGGAAAAAACCCGGCAGTAATAACAAAGCTAGAGCATGATTCCAAAGCAGCCTTTTGCTCTATGAGGAGGCAAGTTGCTGCTCATCAGCAAAATACTGTTTTTAAGTAGGAAAGGTCTCTGCTCCCACTGAGTTCATGCAGAATTTCATCACCTGCCTGTCACAGGTTGCCCCATGTCTTCAGTGCTGACTTAGGAGTAGGCTAAAGCAGGTTGGAAACTGCTGCCTTTCACAGAGACAAGTTCTTGATCTGGAGGGGAAGAAGCAAATTCTGCCATCAGTAAGTTCAAAAGACCAGAGGAGCAAGGGTCTAGGCTTTGCAAAAAGACAAGTATCTGCATTTAGAACTTGGTGGAACCTTCTTTGAGGCAGGGTGTTAAACTTTGTTGTCAGCTCAGCTGACGTGCTCCCTCTCACAGAGAAGTGTATTGATGTGCCTAGACCTTGCCAAAGTCAGGCGGGGTCAACGAAGGAAAGTAGCCTTTTCAAGGGCAAGAATTTACCACATTGAAAATTTAGATATATGATCTCACAGTTTCTATTAAATTACAATGTCAGAGGAGTTGGTATGTGGGATCTAGTTACAGTCACTATGCAGGATCTTTTACCTGTGAAGGGCATTGACCATGACCTTCTCACTCTCGCTAAGATTAGGAATTCATATAGCATTGCTGTTTTTTGCACATTTATTTCGTTTGGTGGGGAGGATCCCCACTCCTGTTGAGCTGGTGTTGCAACAAGAGCTAGTGGCTATGGAGAACTGCCTGTGAGTGGCAGAGGGTCTTAAACCACTCATAATACTGACTTCTAATGAGTTTACTCAGATATTCTCAATTCCTTCACCATTGGCAATATCAGGAAGATCAAAGTAAAAGGATGTTGATACAGCATACTATCCCACATCAACTGTTTCACCTACAAACTCCAACTGTCTAGAAGAGTTCTTTATACAGACATTCCACTAGAAAAGCAATGACAGAAGTCAAATATCCAGACTGAACATTTTTGAAAGGAGAAAAGAAAAAAAATATTTTTTTATTGGTGTTTCTCAGAAAGGGGACAGTTCAGTCCTACATGGTGGGGCATATCCTCATGCTAAGTTGGTTAAACTAACAGATACACTATGGACAAAAGTGATGGCTGGCCTAGTACCAAAATTATACTTTCATTGTGAGATTTGGGAAGAGGTGTCATTAATATAACTTGAGGCATGGGAATATATCTACCACAAGCACACAAGAGTCCCACCCACTCTGTCATCTGACCTGGTGCAGGGATACAAATTTAAGATACTTAAACATAGGTCTATGGTGCCATTTTGACTGTCTCTCCTGTAAGATCTTGTGTTGCATCTGCCATTATTGTGGGGAAGTACCAAAACCTCTAGACTCAAACATCACTTAGCCTCTGTGGGGTCTCCCCTGTTAGAATTCCAGTAAGGTCCTCTCTTGGACCAGCTGGTGACTTGTTGGCAGATGAATACCAATGACTCTAGCTGAAATACTTGCCATTTCTGGCTGCCCCCACTGCCAATGTGGCAAATCAGAAGATAGCTGGGACACCTCAATCACCCGAGACCAAAGTGGGTTTGCTAAAATGTCATCAGCAGCTTGAGTTAAACAGCAAGACTTTGCAAGAAGTAGCTGAGAGATAAGTGTGTGTTGCACTTATACAACCTCAAGTAGTTGCTTTCAAAACTTCTAACTGTACCCAGATGGTCTCCTGTTAAAAAGATTCTTTCTTCATTTGATAACAAATTTTTCCTTACATGGGGAGCACCTGTGAATTGTAATTTGAACATGACAAAATAACAGAGAACAAAAAGTCTCCATTGGAACGGGAAACTTGTCCTTTTGGGCTAAATTTGCTGGGCTTCTTAATATGGCTCCACTGCCTGTTGACAGCAAAGATCCTTCACACTAGCAAAAAAGCCTGAATTAAATCCGAGATTAGTAACTGTAACAGAAACATGGCAACTCTTCATTCCTCTTTAGGTGAGGTTTAGCGTTTAAAATACAGTTGGCCTAATTTTGCTTGGAAAACATCTTATTTTTTTATCTACATTTTCATGCAAAAGTTTTTGAGAATAAGTCTCTCCCATCCCAGTACAGGAGTATTTCTTTCCTTTTCCCTTTGCATTGTGGGAGGGTGACATGTAACTTGACAGGCCCTATTCCGCCAAACTCTTTGGCACTTATTCCACTATAGAAAATAAGTTGGGATAAAATCAGGTAATAAAATGTGCTAAAGTCCAGTGTCAGCTATAGCTTATGTGACCAGTCAAATACAAGGCTTTCACTGTGATAAAGCTTGATTTTGCATCTGTTCGTATTTTTATAGACAAAACATGTTACTTGTAGATATCCATGATTTAAAACATTCATGGCTTATCAATTTTTACTTGAAATAAAACTTCTAAAGCAAACATAACCTCTCTTGTGTGAAAGCTGCATATTACAGTTAATGATCCGAATCCTGAATTCTTCGTGGGCCTTACTTACTTAGAGCTCTTACTGATCTCAGTGAAGGCTGAATTACTGGCTCATCAGCATTAGTAATAGCAATCTTAAACACTGTTTTAAGAAACCAATACAAACTCCCTGAATATATTCACCATGTGAGCACACAAGGCTGATGATTTGATGGACTGGGAAGTGCCAACCTTTCCTACAAATGATCCTTGGTGTCACAGACACTGTTATATTTGAGAAGAGACCTTTTAAGAAGCTGGATAAACTTGGTGCATCCAAAATTGTTAAACACCTGTTCCATTAATGACACAGAATTTGTCCTGTGTACAATTGCAGCAATTTCTATCTGGCAGTTCATCTGAGAGAATTGGGCCTAATAAGGAGGGCAGAGGTTCTCAGCTAATGAGCAAGTCAAGGTTCTGATCTATTAGGTTAGATAGAAACTACCCTGTCTTTGAGACTTAAAATTAGACCGAGGCTTTGGCCTTGTTTTCAAACATTTATTAATCATCAGTGGCTTAATTTTGCAGGACTATTCACCTGAAATCAGTAGAACTATTCACAGGAGTAAAAAATGTACTACTGGCCCACAGAAGTACAGTACGTTCCCCGTAACATCATTAAGTCTTCCTCCACCCTCAGTCCCTCTTGCTCAACGTGCTGGCTCATCATCATCCAGGGAGCGTAAGTTCAGTCTTGCTTAGCCCTTGCTTAGTCTGCAAGAAATGTACTAATCAAAGAGTGATTCTTTATATTCTGAATTCTTGACTAGTAGAAAAGCAACCTTTATTTTTTCCGCCAAAAAGTTCTGTTCTTAGTAAAATCATAGCTCAACATGCTTATGCTTAGGTGAGTCTTGAATCTTTTTTGCCAAGAATGTCAATATTATTGAGTTTATAATTTATCTTTCCAGAAAATATTAATGAAAATATATATGACAATTATTATTTTCATGGGAGAGCAAGTAAGTTCAGAGAAAAAAATACTCCAGAAAGTATATTTTTGCAGAGTTCAGTCACCATATTAAAAAAAAGATAGTGAATTAAAACTGTAGAAATTTTAAGCCTGTGAAATAGTGACTGACAGAGTTTGGGCACTCTGCTGCAATGGTGTCATCCTGGAGATGCTTTGGTCACTGCTAGTTTGTTCTCTGTGTCATTGCTCATTTCATAATGTATATTGGCCCTGAGAAAACCGTGCTAAAATCTCACAGGCACTTATGTCTACTTGACCTCTCTGAAACGCGGCCACCAAAACCATAACTGTTGATGGGACTGCCAGACTTTTGTGCTAATAGTATTTTGAATGAGACTTGGTGATTTATTCTTATCATCAGATACTCTCTGTTAGAAAGGGATACTTGGGATGTTGTGGTACTTTAAAGTCATTAGTATTTCAGAGGAAAGCGTGGAAAGAGGAAAATGAACTGAAGCTGCACACATGTGAGTAGCAGTTACCGACAGAGTGGTGAGAGGCCCACTGTAACAAAAGACTCCAAAACTACAAGTTGAACTGGAGATACAGACAATGTGGTTAGAAAGGCCTTTACAGACATGTCTTTTGTAAGTCAGGCCTAGGACGATTAATGTGAAGTATAGTGTTTAGTAGGTCACGTGTAACTGCTTGCCCATTATTGAACAATGCCTGAACCTCCACTGACAGAACTATTACAATGAACTCTTCAGTTACAGGAGCACATGAGATATTACAGTTTTGCCACAGGTAGCAGATGTTCCCTGTATGAAATTACAGTAATATGATCTGTAATTCTTTTAAAAACTGGATGCAAACAAATACAGCAAATTTATTTTTCTCATTAATTCTCATGCACTTAACATACATAGCCCTGTGCAAAAATAACCATTCTACTTCATTATCTTTCATTGCCAGCATTGATTTTTAAGGTACACTCCTTTGGGTGGGTGTTCTTTGCCCTTAATCTAAGACCTAGCCAATGCTAGAAAGGCCTGGCTGGCAGAATGATACAGGCATAGTTTCCTAATACCAGTACGATTTCCATCTCCAGAAAGCATTTTGTCTGTACAGTTTATGCTAACAATTAAGGTATGCCACAAACAGTATGACACATTTTGTCAGTGTTACCATCAAATTAAAGTGTTTGCTAGGTAAAAAATATTCTTACAGAATCAAACTGAAAATTTTGAGGGTGGGCGTAGCTTAAGAGGATTAGCGGTTGCTGGCCTGCCTCAGTATTTGCCATTAATAAATACTGTGTTATATTAGTCTGTTAAAGATAAGTAGAGTGGCACCAACTCCTGTATTCCTTGGATGGCACATGCTGAAGACTACCTCACCTTAAAAATATGTACTCAGGCCAAATAAAGATAGCTAATATAGTGAAAAAAGATTAGTTTTATTTTCTATTGCACAGCTTGAATTCTTCCCTGTTAAGTGTGTGACAAAAGACATCCTCTTTTGTGGCCACTAAGTCCAAGCAGTACAAATTCTGTTTTCACTTAATTTATTAAGATACTCTGGTTTTACAGTGTAAGACAGTATCATTCCGGATTGGGCTAATATAGCTAACTTTGTTGCTACTCTATACAAAGTACTATTTTCCGTCTTGTCATTTTTACAAAAGTGTAAGAAATTATTTGCAATTCTAGATCATATAGAGCCTCCTTTCAGAACCTCCTGACTAGTACTTCTCTGACATCAATGGCAGCTCTGCTAAGGCAAAGTAAATGTCATAAAATGTTTTGTTCTACTGCAGACACTGGCAAATAACTGGCATCTGTTTTCTGTTTTCTAGCTGTTATTCTGTTTTCTGAAACAGAAGCTTCCATTTCTCATCTAATTCCTTGATGAATTCAGTCTCCTATGGGATTGAGAAAATTGTTAGGAAAAAAATGTAAAACATTCTGTTGAAGGAAACATAAAAAGTTTCATAGTGGTTTCCATGTTATTAATTGTTGAGGCTGGTTGGAATTTCTTAAAATAATCCAAATAAAAACTCAAGAATGTTTATCTTGACAACTGGAAAATTCTTCAGCTGAATAATATAATTGCTTCTGGTTTTGTCTGGATATTCTTGATAGATTCCATTGGAATTCAGTTAGTTTTGTCATCAGCTTTACTGTTTTACCAAAATACAGCATAAGGTCTGTGTGTACAGTAGGCAGATTTTTCGCTTGTATCCAACTGTTGGTTAACAGGATATAAAATACTTATCCAAATACCTATTCAACTCCTTATTACTAATGCTTTAAAGCAGATAAAATAGCACTCTGACTTCAGGAATTCTTTTAGCTAAGCATATAACATTAATACTCATTAACATGTTTTCAAATATATTGCCAGAGTGGTAATAAAATCAACACCTTCTAATTTTTATATTGAAACTAAGCCAAAGTGCATTTGGTCTTGTCACTGCATAGCAGTGTGCATGTTGCTTAAGATATCAACATAAACACTGAATAAAAACATAATTTCCTTATTAAGTGAAGACATGTTGCAATTATATCGTGAACCAATATTGTTCAACTACATAAGCAAAATGCATGGTTAGGCAAGAGGATAAGAGGTGAGATCAGCTTTTGTTTTCACACTTAAATGTTTTCATAGTTTGTCACTGTTAGACAAATAACACCCAGAAAGCTAATTCCAGTTTTTATACTTACTGCTTGCCATTTAGATAAAGTCTCAAGTAGTCGCTTAAGTTTATGGGCAATATTTGCCTAGAGTAATGCATAATCAGATACATTTTCTGCGTTATTTCAGATCAGACCACCATACGTACATTAACAGTGGAATCCGCTCACAGCACGCTCCGTTTCAGTACAATTCAAATTCTACAGCCTTATAAAATGAGTTGCAAATTTCATCACTGCTGTGAAATGAAGAAGATACAGTTTTAGATAAAGTGAATCTGTGCTTATTTATAAGCAGTATCACTAAACATTTTGAAGATAAAAATACATAAATGTAGACAGATATTTGCTTCCAGAGCCCTGAGTCTACAAGATTGTTTATCCCAGATAAGCTAAAATTTGTTGTGAGATCATTGTCTTTTCATGTATAGCACATGTGAGACATTTCTGTCTCAATCCTATCCCATGGCCTGGGTGAATTACTGGGGTTTTTCTATCTAGTCCTTAGCAGATTTAGAACCCAAATAACTGCAGATCTGTATCAGATACTTTACTGCAGTATCACAGTTGTGGTCTAGGACTGATAGGGCAATGACGTGTAGGAAAAAAACACATATACACTCTCAGGCACAGAGCTTTGATTCTACCAGGAAAATGTGAAGTTTTTATTTTGTAGAGCCCTTATTAACTGCACCATTTATGAGACAAAATGGCAATATTTTCATTTACAGAATTGTGAATCTGTATCATTGAAATAATGAGGCCTCACTGAAGTAATTCTCTCTCTCTCCCAGATCTCACTGTTTTGGTCAAGAATAATTGGCTGAGGCTTCATTTTAACTTTACAGTTAGTTACCCAGAATCCTCAGATTTGACCTTCATCAGTCTCAGTTACTGTTCCTCGTTTTACTGTATGCTTACGTCTCATTCTATTTCACTTCTTCCTCCTTTAAAACTTCCATTACAAAATCAGTATGTTCTGTGCCAAGTAAATTCTTAGTGAAATACTCTCTGTAAGGCTTTCAGCTCTTCTAATATCAAAACATGGTCTGCAGCATTTCAAACCAATTTGGTATTTTAAGAAATTTTCCTACTTTTTGTTATTCTAGTTCAATATTAAGAAGAACAAAGAAGAAAAAGAAGAACAAGACCTGTGTTACGAAGGAAGAACAAGTTCTTCCATTTTTTATGGATTTTTTTTATATATTACACGTTGCTGCTTCTGTTTGACACCTGAAGAAGAGTTAGTCCTCAAAGCTTTTCTATTTTTTTTCAACTTTTCAAGCTGATCTAATAAAAACAATGTCTAATGACCTTTTCTTTTAGTCCTCATGGCTGCAGCAGCACTACCACTGTGTTAGTGGTATTCACTTTTCTACTGTGATTTATAGCAAACAGTTTTTGAACTCTTATCAAAGCATAATCATAGTGTTACTATTCTCTCCATCATGGAAACAGCTACAACCAAGCATCATAAAAAAGTTTACCCTGTAGCAGAATCTTATTCTATGTGAACACTGGCCACTTGAAAGTTGCATATTTTTCTATGAAGGGCAAATCATGCAGCGAAACTGTTGCTATCCTGTGACTCAACAACCGTTAAGCTGCAGTATGCACTTAAAGACATACACTGGCACAGCATAATTCAGTGAAAAAGCAGAAGGTCGAGTAGTTTGGGTTTCTTCAGTTTATTGTAGCAGAAGTGGTTCTAATAAATTTTGAGGTGTTGTCACCTGAATTTTGCTTTGCGAACATCTTTAGGAAAGTTATTTTCATAAAACAGAACCTAAAACTTCTTGAATATTTTAAGTTGGAATATTATTCAGTTGTATACTGCAGTTTTTCTAGTATTCACTTTTTCCGACTGAAAATGTTATAGCCCTACATTATCTAAGAAATTAATTTTTTTACTTCCCCTAATTTTTTTTTTTTTTTAATGAATTCAATGAAACTGTTATATAACATGGTACATTGTCTTAGAAGGTGCAGTTTATTCATCCATTTTCACTCCTTTCAGGACGGAGTCTATGTCATGTAAATCTCTCATAAGGTGTATGGCTATATTTCTTCCTGAGTAGTAGGTTTATCTGTGTCATTCATATGAAATAGTAAGTTCATCAGGATCAAGAACTAGAATTTCCACGAGAAGTGTGCAGCTATGAAGAAATGTACCTTTAATGTTAAAATAATTCAAGGCAAAACATTTTTCATTATTTTGACAAATCTGGAGGAAAAAAAAAAATTCTGTACTTTCAGTCCCCAAAATTAAAGTGAACTGTTTTATTTTTGAGGTTTATCCACTGCATTTTGGTCTTTTTGACTTATTATTATTTTATTATTTGACTTATTATTATTTCCTTCTACCATCTGAAATGACTGATTTCTGTCCTTGGGTAAATTGCTTCCTTTTCTGATGTCTGTCTTTTTCTTGTAGATCAGAGTTCCAATATGGCCATGCTCTTGAAAGGGAAGCACTGAATACACAGCTCATTTATCAAGGTAAAAGTGTTTAACTATGACCTTAAGCACATGCTGCTGCTTGTTAGTTTAACTGAAGCTACACAAACACGATAAAAGGTAACTGACCTTTATTCTGTGCTCTAGGTATCTATTTGATGATGATCTCACTTTGTCCAGAGGTTTAACAAGTGTTTACTTTTTAACTAACTCTCTGATTACATGATCCTCTTTTCCCTGACTCTCTTCCTTCATCATATGATACAGCTTTTTCTTAAGTCTCTGACATTTCAAGTGAGGGTCACTGTATTTATGCAGTGCCAAGAACTAGGAACAGTCTTATGTGCTGAGAGTGCTCTTCCCCATTGTTCTGCAAATTAGTCAACATGAAACCAAATAGTGATAATGTGTTGTTATGATTAAGGTTAATAAGCTACTGATTATCTCCATAGACTACAGTTCCAGACACATTATTTAAATGGATTGCTTTGTTGAACTAGTTGATAAAAGATCCACATTTCCCCTTGTTGTGATAAAAGGTGTTATAAGCCTTTAGAGGGATAGGAAAACATTACACAACAGGAACAGTGTACTCTGTCCAGTACATTACAGATTTATCTTATGGTGACTATAGCACCCTATAGCTCCAGAAAACATTGTCTGGTAACAAAAGATGCTCCTCTATGTCTCTGAAACTAAGCCACTTGAAAAAAAACCTGTCTTAAGTAACCTATTGTTACCTCTCTGGTGCATGCAACAAGTTTAACAGATGATGGAGTTCGGTTTACCTTGCTTTCTAGACTTGATCAACATGCAAGGCCACTAGTTTTATGTAATCTGGTCTTTACCAGCAGTGATCGAAGCGTGAATTCAGTAGCTCAAGTCAATTATCTTTCAGTAAAACCACTGAAAACCAGGCAGTTTATTAAAAAAAACCCAACCAAACAAACCACAAAAAAACACAAAAACAAAACACACACCCCCCCCCCACAACCATTTCA
>VYXH01012410.1:470156-493179 GCA_013397275.1 Burhinus bistriatus | reverse complement strand
CACCCCCCCCCCCCCCCCCAACATAATTTTAGCTGAGTCTTTGGGAAAACTACCAGTCTGAAAAAACACTTCCTAACTTTCAAAATTAACAAAAGGTTTTAAAATAACAAGCTTTAAACCCCTCTGTACATATTTATAAACACATAAATCTCAGATCAGAGATAGATTTTTTTAAAATTATATTTTTTTGGCCTAGTAGTATTTTTACAACTCAGTTCAGATTATTTGCAATTTTGAAAACACTGATCAGAACACCTTTTTCTTCTCTAGCTCTGGAAGAGGATAATTTGATTTGAAATTCACAGTCAAATCTAGATTTCTCCTAATGACAGTGCTTTTGTGCTATATTTTTCACTAATCCCAGGAAAAAAACAGCATAAGAACTTGGAAAAACTTTCTCTGACTTTTTAGCAGTTCTGAGTGCTAGCAACTGGGTCGTTACTGACAAACTTGTATTTTTACGCTTTATCATGTTGGTTGTCACTCACAGACCCCAAAGAAGAGTAACTGAACATTGAGTTAAGAGCACTTGTTCTACCAAAAAAAGCAAGGTGCATTGTGCAAAAGTGCTTTAACAATCAATTATTAAGAATCCAGAGATGACAACTCATATACATGTATGTAACTCGATAACCTCTCAGCACTGAATCTCCAGGGATCACAGCAGACAGGGGCAAAAAGGATCAAGGTCAGTGGTAATGAAGTCAAAGTGATGGTAAAGACCAATCTAGTCTAGCCCTAAAAAAGAAAATCTTGCAGTGACTTCACTAAACTATATAGTGTACCACGCAACACCACATGAAAAAGGGTATGTTAAATGTCCAACTTCCTCTCTTGTATTTGTTTTGATAAGTCCTTCCTGCTTCTGTTCACCTTTTTGTTACTAAGCGTATACCTGAATTACTAAGTTCTCAAGTTCCAATTATTTCTTTTCAAATTTCTCTTGCTTACCTTCTTCTTCTGTAACCAGCTCCACAAGACAAAATACGAAGTTATTCAAAAAACAGGAAAAAATGGAAGGCTGATACTTGACTGACAAACTACATATTTTTTAAGCATACAGGAAAATGCAGGTTGCATGCCTTTATCACAGGGTGTTTGTGTGAGAGAGAAGTAGTAAGATAATTAGTTTTCTTCTTGTGCATTTTTAAATATGGGGTGATTTTTTTTTCCTGAGTAAAATTGAAATAAAATATTTCACTGTTAGTAGCTGAATGCAAAATTAAAATTCAAGAGCTGATGCTACAAATATTCAGTTTTGCATGTGTAAGATAAGCACTTCAATAAATAATATGACACAATATATATCTCAGCATGCTTCTTCTGCTTAGGTAATTTATTAAACATATATATACCTACCTATATAGAATAATTAGCCTGACAACCTGCTGTGATCACTGAAATGATCATTATTACAGTTAGGATCAACAAATAGCCTTTCTAAAATATCAATCTAAAATTCATAGGAGAAAATTAGGGCTACAAAATTCACATGCTGACAAGAATTCTGGAAATTATATACCAGGTATACACAAGCTGCGTTTTTACTTGCAGTGCTTTAAAAACTGTATCCCATTACAATTTCACTACCTAGATTAGGAGTAAAATCAGGTCTTAAAATATATCAGACAGATATAAGCAAGCGATCTATCTTTTTCATTAAGATAATTCTCTTTCATTTCCTCTGAAAAAAAGACTTTCATAGAACAAATCTGAAAACTTGTTTAAAACCTCAAATGAATAGTGTAAAAGGGAGAGAGGTTCTGGCTCTTTTGTCATTTAGAAAACACAAAGAAACCACATTGTTTAAAAAGACCCAAGAAGAGTGGTATCACTGCGAGAAGACTAAAGAAGACATTCTGTGTTGTATGTCCTATGCTATTCTAGAGTTGGAGTATTCTACCATGTCAGACAAGTCATGTGTATTCTAAGTATGTGCAATTTATCATGGGCCATTAAATATAAAGGCATGAACCCTAAATCAGAACTTTCTATAAATTGCTATGGTCTGGGAGAATAATTTGGAGAAGTATCATTACATGCTTGTCATGTTTTTACACTTTTTCTAACAGGCAGCCACTATTAGTCACTGACAAAGTTGGGACATTGGACTACATGGCTCCCTTTCAGTTCTTGGTTGACTACAACCTGTTCTTAGGACTTGTCTTGTCGCAGGCCTTAGACAGTACAAATGGGACTTGGAGTCACTGAGGCATCACTTTTGTTTGCATTGGCAGATTTTGAGTGTAGTTGTGGTAGGAATTGAAGGACCTCCTCCTCTTCTAGCCTTCTTTCTGTAAGGAGTGGAAAGAGAATGAAAAAAGACAAGCCTACTGCTTGGGTACACTGGGGATATAAACTTCTCCTAAAGTATTTCAGAGTTGCTCCCTGGAACAAAAGGGGAGCCGGGAAAGGGTGTCTCTCGGGAGTCATAACTCATGTTCCAGTCTGCTTATTGAATGGGGCAGCTCCTTGAAAGATTCATAGATCTTAAGGTCATTTATGATTGTCTTGCCTGGCTTGTGTGACACAAGCCATAGAATTTCATCCCTTCAGTGTTGCCTTCCAACCCATTAGGATTATATATTACTCCAAGTATATATGTACTTAATGATTCTCCAGCAATAAAAGAAATAAAAAATTAATGGCCATAAACACAGCAACTTGTCTGGTGCAGCTAAAGACCAAAGAGTGCAATGGTGCTTGTCAAGTTTTAAATCATTTGAGAGGAAAAATAAATATCAAAAAAACCTTTGAATGCTCTTAATAGGCTTTCTTTGTGTAAATTGAAGGCAGTGAAGGGAAACAAAGTCTGTCCTATTATATCTCTTTTTGGGGGAACAGCATCATTCCCCCATCTGTGTTGGCAGTGCCCTTTGCTGAGTTACTGCCACAGATGTAAGCAAAGGGGCACAGAGGAGAAGCAGAAGTGGCAGTATTATCATTGTAGAAGATGAATGTAGTGGCACTTCTAATTTATTTAGTATTCAGGATTTCGACTTTAATTAGGATTCTTTTGTCACATCATTCATCAAATGCACTTGAAAGAAATGGAAATTAACACCAAAGTTTCTGTTGCCTCAGGCATGCTTTTAGTACTTCTATGCGTTTTGGTTTATTGTTGTTCAGTTCAGTGAAATAGTTTACTTGTGATAGTTCACTTAGCTGTAACTGAATTTCAAAGGGGGTAGAATGAATACACGCTCTTTGAAAGTGCTGTTTTGTGAAGACTCTGTAGCTCCTAACACCTCTTTTATTGAAAAACAATTATTTATCTCTTTTTCTTTTTTTTTTTTTTGATGACTGACTTCTATGTTATATAATGTAACATAGTAAATGCTCTTTCGCCCTAAGAAGTCATTATTGAGCTAGCTAGCAGAGGAAGGCTGTGACTGCTGGAATGCTAGTAAGTCACAGACTGCCTATTACTTATAAATTGCACTTGTGTTTAGATGAAATAATATAACTTATTTGCTGAAATCATTCCTGCTTAAGATGGAGCTCAATATATCTATGATAATACTGTCTGCATGGGGAAAAGTTCCTACATTAATTACTACTCCAACTCCATGCCTGCCATTGTAAAATTCACACTGTCCTTGGCATAACAGCAGCTGCATTGATAAATGGTCCTCCTTATATCCAGAGCTTCCAGCTCATATAGCAGAGGTCCACTCAGTTGAATGAAAAGAATGTGAACTAATATTACAATCTGAGACTACGCATCATATCAGCAAGGCTACTACTCTCAGCACAAAAAGCATTAACTGGTGTCCAAAACTCATGCTTAGTTTAAAATCAAGTTTTATAAAGCATGTATCTCTGAGAGCTCGGAGATTAATGAAGCCTGGTTTGTGGTTCTTGTGGAGATGAAATGCAGAATCCAAGCAAGTGAAAATTGTAACTGTAGGTTTTCCTGCAGTTTTGGAATTTGAAGTTTTCTTCCTTCTGAATTCTCTGGTGTCCAGTGAGATGTGTAATTTTATGTAGCTTTTCCATAAGTAACATCTCTTTCTCTCTCTCCCTCTTTTTTATGTTTTCTGGTTGCTGATTTTCAAAAACTCAATAGTGAAGTTCAAAGAAATTTTGCCCTTTTTGTGCTATCTTCTCATATGTACCTGAAATAGTCTAAGAAGTAGAAACATTTCTACATATCAACTGCTACATAGTTTTCCATAGGAAATGTTGCTAATACCCAGCGGTAATATTTTGAGGGTATTTAAAACTTGTATTCCTATTACCAAACCTCTTAAACAGGTCTGGAACATCTCTCCAGCTTTTCGTCTATGTTACAAGAGCTAGAAATTACACTTCAAAAAGGCAGATATTCTCTTAGAAAATATTTGATGCTGCAAGTTAAATGTGTACTGAAATGTTATAACTATCACAAGCCTACTACACAGCCGGTGCTTTGAAACTGGAGATAGGTTTCTGCTCTATGAAATGTTTAGCACACTTTTCAAGGGAGCCGTAAAATGATAAATAAGAAACATTTGAGAAAACCGTAATTACCTATAAGCTCATCTACCTCCTGGCTGAATCAACTAATCATTTCAACTAATATAAGAGGGAACAAGACCAAAGTCCTCACAGGTTTTTGAACACTACCAAAGAAGCAAGACAGTTTGTACACCATCATTCAATTACGAGAAACTAATGTGTTTCAGGACCCTTTCTTTGCAGTGACTGACTTCTGAAGTATATTAAGTCTGAAGTATAATACAGTATTTCTAGGAACTCAAAATATACATTTTAAGTATAATGAAAATAAAAATAATGGAGTTTGTATGTTTGAGTAAATTCATCTAGTTATAGATTTTTTCAAATAACTAGTACAGTAAAACAAAAGTATATTGGTAAAATTATTATGGAGAGCAATTTAGTCTTAAGAAAAAACCCTAGCAGAAGAAACTGCAGTGGTGGCTAAAAGATCTCTTTTCTAATAGGACATCATGAATGCAGTTTTTGTGGGTGCCTAAAGCCAGTTCTGAGTATAAATAAATTGTAGCTCTGAGAATATTATCTATGCCTTGTACTTCAGAGCTGTCAGTCAGTATTTTTGATCATTAGCCATCTGTGATTATTTTAATTTTTGCCAGCAGGAGAAGGAACTCTTTTCCACCAGGGAGCTCTGTTATTACAATATAATTTATATGTAAAGAGCTCATTTCATTAGAGGAAAAAACCCAACTTTTTACGTAGGGTTGATTTTTTTTTTTTTTAAGTTTAAAAGAAACTTGTAACATTAAAATATTTATTTTGCATTTCTTTTTGTCTTGATAACCTTGGCATAGTCCATGTAAAAGCAATTAACAGCTTATTCATGGGTTAACAATAATTTTGTGTCTTAGCTCAGTTTTCATTTAGCATCCAGTACGGAAGATGTAGAAACTGAGTCAATCATGGACCTGAAGTATTTAACTAGGGAAATTATTATTTTTGAGTTCCACTTGAAATTACTGCATTTTAGACCCTAACTATGTCTTTACCACATGTTAGTTAAAATCTTTACAGGGTTATTTTAGATTTGCCTCCCATCAGTCTGTTGAAAGAATGACTTTATAATGACCTTGTTTTTACAAGGAATGACTTGCTGAAATGATGTTGTACCTCCCTGATTTACTAAAATGAAACTCTGCCTGATGTTATAGTATAAAGCTCTATTTTTATTGGCATTGTAAATGCTGACATTATAAACTGAGTTAAATTGGTTCATAAGAATACTAACATAAAATAAATCAGTTTATAAACTTTACTTAGCTAATTCTGACTTTTTTTTCCAAACTATCCCTGTTTGTCAACGGTGCCAAGTACTTGTTGCCACTATTTTTGGCCTCAGGTCTTGGAGGTCTTAAAATTTGAAAGTATTCAGGTGAACTCAAAAATAAAATCCACATCATTATGGCTGTCTACACACGATGCCTGTGTTTAATATCCTCAAAAGGCAATGGAGTTCTGTGTATACCAAGAATAGTTCCTATGCTTTTATACGTGTACACAGAAGTCTTCTGTTTCATGTACCATAACTGTGGTACAGATAATGTCTGTATTTTTAGCTCTTCTCTCACAGATCTGCAAGAAGCCAGTTCTAAAAGCAATGAAAATTGACTACTGCAGTTGAGTTTCCTTTTCTTGGTATAAGTAAGCTTTGAGGCTGTAATTACATTAAGTTCTCAAAGTAATTTACATTCTGTATTTGACTTCTGAATTTGAATCAATTCCATGATCTAACATATAAGGTCAGATGAATAGTCACTGTCAATTGTACACATACTTCAGCATTTACAGAGCATTTCTGTTTTATCCTGTCTGATCATACGGATTTATGCCATACAGATATGCTGCATATAACAGCTCTTCCAACATCTTTAATCGGTAGAATGAGGTGAATTTTAGTAAGCAGTGTGAGAATTAGTTATAAAAGCTCTCTAATTAAAAGAAAAATGCTCACATTGTGAGGACATACAATTTTCACTATGGTTACATTATGAGGCAAACATCAAGAAGGAAAAAGATAAATTTAAATAGAAAGAAAGGTTTAATATAATAAGTGGTGGCTTGTACTAACAATTATAATTGGACTCGGTGTTCAAATCTTGCATTCCCAGGTACCTTGGGTTTGCACATACATGTCACCTTACTATTGTACTAACTGATTCTTCACAAGGAGGTCCCTAAGCAACAATAGTAATGGAAAAGATTTCTTTTTTCTCCCTCTTTTTTGATGTCTAGTGAGGGTTTTGCTTTTTAGAATTTTTAATGCTGTGCAATACAAAGGTCTCTCTTCATTTCACAAATGTAGTGACTTACACTATTAGTGCAACTCAGAAGGGTAAATATGTAAGGCAAAAGACCCGTCTTGAAAATCTGATGACCACACTACAAATAACGGAGTGGGATGTAGGGAGATCAGTTACCTCAGGTTAGCTCTTGTCCACTCCCATGAAGTGAGAGCTCTCCTGGACCTCCATCTCTGAATCAGTTCTTGTTGTCCTGGTTTGAGGTAAAACAGGACTAATTTTGTTCAGTAGCTTTACTTTTTAGCTAGGCCTCTTCTAACTGCTGAAATTAACAGCACGTTGTGCAGAAAACTGTTCACTCTCAGGCTGATAAGACCCATGTTTATAGTTGATGCCAAGGAAGGGTATGCAGAGAGGCTCTTGCTTATCCTTATTGCTATAACAACCAAGGCCAGCCAACTTTGTTACTTGCCCCGTTGGAGGGTCGGAAGCGGAAAAGCGTAGAGGGGTCACACCTGCGGGGAGGAGCGGACAGGACAGGTGACCCAAAACTGACCAACAGGGTATTCCATCCCATCTGCCTCATGCTCAGTATAAAAGCTGAGGGGTCAAAGGGTCAGCCCTCTTTCTTCAATGGCCGGCGTCCGAGGAGGACTCTGTCTGTCTGTCTGCCTTTGATCTCAATCCAGAATCCAGATCCGGAATCCAGTTCCCGTCCGTCGCTGAGTCTAGTCTGGGACTTCCCCAGTGCCTGCTGATGACGTGATTGTCATCCTGGGAGCTTGATACAATTTTGTATATATTTCATTATTTTCTTTGGTTTTAGTTTATTATTAATATTTAATTAAAGTAGTTTAGTTCTTTCTAAACTCATAAGTCTCTCTTTCTCTCTCTCCTGCCTCCTTTCGAAGAGAGGCAGGAGACAGAGCATCTGTTGTTCCTCCTGATTGGGCCAATCCGGCCCAAACCATAACATCTGTTCAGAAGGAGCCAAATCCATTATGCGACTCACAGCGAGGTAAAGAGGAACAGCTGGGACATCCACTTCAGAAGTGCAGGGGTGATCTAATATAAAACAGTAATGTAGACACACCTGCAACTCCCCTGGGATCTCTGCTTCTCTGTCATATTCACTGAAATTGGCCAGTGCGTGTGTTGGTATAAGGATAGGAATTGGTCATGCACGCTTACATCACAAATACATAAAACATGTTCTCCTTAACAAATACACTAAAAAGTGACAGTTAAAAGGATAAAGGAAGATAAAATTCCACAAGCATCTCTGAATGTATGATAAGTTTTGGATAAAATAACTTCTGAAAATTGTAATAGCTTGCAATTTGTGTAGTAAATAAAGTAATAGAAGAATTGATCAGTACAAGGTCTTCTACTTTTTTTGGAAAACTACCTTTGTAAGCTATCTTGGTTCTGTTAAACAAAAATATCCTTGGGACAAGCTGAAAGTAATTCACTTTTTACCTCTTTATTGCCAAATTTGATTTGATTTGATTGAATCTATATTTATCCTCATGTGGCTCCTGGAGCACTCACGAACTTTCATAATTCCAGTCTATTAGGGCAAATCTGCAAGTAAAAAAACTCACTTTTATCAGCAGGTATCCAACAAATGGCAGGTGGCAAATAAAGCACTTAGTGAATTGTTTTAATTGCATTTCTCTCCCATCTCCCAGAACTTGAGAAACTTTTAGAAAGATGTAGAGGAGCAGGATGGATTTATTTGCTGCTTGCTTTCAGAAAAGGCTTGCTGATATAATTTCACCGCCTTTCATGTATGGATGATACTTAAACTGGCACAACAAAGGGTATATTGTTGTGGAGCAGAGATGTATATCACAACAAATATGAACGTAAAGAGCTAAATATGCTGCACCTACTCAAGAATATAAAGAAGCTTTTAACCTGAGTCAGTTCACATGAAGTGCAGTATAAAATTCTTTTCTCCTGGGAATTAAATAGGAATGAACGTTAGCAGGTTTAGTTGTAGTTATGTTTTCTATCATTGGTTCGTTTCACAGAATTACATTAATACAGTGCTACAAGAAAATCATTAACTGGAAAGTTCAGTGTTCAGCTCAAAAACTTTTTGACTTACACCGTTGTTCTCACTGTTTTCCCTTGTTTCATGTGACAAAGAGAGCACAGAAGATAATGTGTAACTTGTATTAATGAGTATTTGAGGTTGGGCTGCACACCCTTGAACAGAGTGAGCATTCTTCAGTGAATGAAGCTGCAGAAGTTCTCTATGCATAAACTTTGTCTGTGGTTGCAGCAATTTTGAAAACCCACTTAATTTCAAAATAAGCATGTTTAATTTCTTTATTTTCAAGGCTTTTGACTGGGCTTTCTAGATTTGATAAATTTAGCCTGTGAAATATCAACTGTATTTATGGGAACACATGAAGGAATGTTGTGGTGTATAGCTATGGCAAGAAGCTTTACCCTGTAATAATCTCATACTGCTGAAGTATCTCCATAGAGCCATAAAGAGTTAGTGTAGTCTAGAGATATGAGCAGACTGAGGATCAAGGGATGGTAATTACACGCCATTCTTGTTTAATCTTCTCTGCAAAGCGAGGTGGGTGATACCTGCTTGTTCCTAAGAAAACCATGTGAAGCTTCAGGCAGTAAGATTAATTGTGATAAAGGATAATTAAAGGAAAATATATGAATAAAGGGATCAATTTAAAAAAGGTGAAACTAGAACTTGACTTTTCTTTGTTGTTCAGAATTCACACGGAGACAGTGTGTCTGAGGCCTGTTTAATTTTTTGAGTTTTAGTTTTCCAGTATTGAGCAGCATGAATTTTTGCAACATGCATTTGAGTGTTAGATGGAGTTTGAGAGAGCTTGAAAGGGTAATCAAGTGTCCTCTGCAAAGCGTGTCAGCCAATAGCAAACAAACAAACAAAAAGTTATCTGACAATACTCTTTTTCTAAAATCAGGAGTGAGCCAGTGTTTCAGGACTTCAGGTTAGTCACCTCAACTTGGAGATTTTCCATGACAATAAGAATGGTATCGGTTCTATTCTATATTTTTTCCTTCCCCCCTTCCCCACCCTGGCTTTGCAGCTCTTCTCCATGTCTCTTACTCTATTGAACACGTAACCATACTCCGCTTTCTACTGGGAGAAGTACCACATTTGAGTTCTTCCTGAAGTGATGTTAATATGCTATGCAATTTTCTGAGATCTAACTATTACATTTTCTAGCCTTTAGACTTTAAAATGAAAAAAAAAAATGCTTAGAAAAATGCTTTTGCTACAACTCAGCTTGTCTACCTAGTGTTCATTTTCTTGATACATATGTGTTAACTGTCAGGTACCTGGGAAAGACCTGGGATTCCATAGCCCACAGAAAGGCCACAGGAGAGAATTCCTTGAGAAGCTTGGTGGAGTCCTCTTGCTCAGGTTCTGAGAGAGGTGGATGGTGTGTGAAGCGATGAGGACTAATATGTTTTGCTTTCCATTTTCTATTAAAGGTATAATCCACTGAAGGTGGTGGCATGCTCCTTCTGCAGTTCAAATGCTAACCTAGGACTCAGAAGAGAAGGGTTCAATATCCTGCTCTACTGCAGACTTCTTGAGCAAGCAATCTGATGTTTCATTTCCCTATCTCTGAAAAAGGCATCTTTTCACTTATATTCTAGGGATTTTATTCAGGTAAAGATACATAAATATTAATGTTCTTAAGAGGATTACATTTAAGATATACATATATAAGAATTTCTCAAGATGTCTCTATATTTAATACCTTTAGGTAGAGAATGTAGCCTATATTCAAGCCTGAGTTTACGGTGTTTGCTATATTAGGAGTTTTGCTTGACTAAGAATGAAAAAATAAGTTATTACTCTGAAACTTAACAAGATACTTTATGGTAAAGTAGGAATTTTAGTTCCAAGGCCAGTAGCAACCAAATATATTATTTAAAAAGGAAACAAAATACAGCCTGCTGGGCATTCATTTGCTTAAAGGAGTTCTTTGTATTTACAGTTCTAGAAAAAAAATTTCCTTGTAAGACATTCAGTAAATACTTTAAAGCATACAACTTTCCTGCTTACTGAAGGGAGGCACCAGAATGATTACTCAAAGGAAAACTGAAACAAGAAATAATAAGATATAATGGATAAAAATGCTACTATTGTAGTTCAAGAGGAGAGACAGTCACCTTCAAAAGATAATTAAGAACTTCTGGGGACTGAAATCACTTTCAAGAGACACTCTGGGACATTTGGTTTCTGAATTTGTGTATCTCAATTTGGTATCTTAAGTTAGGTAGTTATGAGTTCGCCCATTTCCCTCCTACCCCTATTTTATTCTACTATTTCTTGAAAAATGTATCCAGTGTGGTACAATTCCATTAGCTGTGATTCTCTTTCATCCCCAAAATCCTCACGCTTTCCTCCTCCAAGTTTGTTATTGATAGTTTCACTAATGAGTCACTGTGAAATCATTTCACAGAGTTGTTATTCTGAAATGCTCGGAGTACTCAAGAGCAGGAGAATTATATGCATTTTATTACATTGTAGGATGTTTTTAAAGGATTTAAATTATTTCTTACTTCTGTCTTTTCATTATCCTAATGAGAAAAAGAAAGAAAGGAGAAAAAAAAACCAAAACCAAACCCAAAAAAAACCCCAAAGAAAACACAACAAAAATAACCACTCTTTCCCACATTCTCTCTTTCAATGTCTCCTCAGCAAGACTGCAATTCTCCAGAGTCGATTTTCCTAATAGAGTCCTCCCTGACTATGTTGGACAAATGTCATGTCCCCTGGCTCTCTCCATCTTGTAATGAAAATAGACCTATTGCCAGCTACACCTTGCTGATTGCTTCCTACCTGCTGCTAAGGATAATTTGTGCAGTGTAAATGAAGACTTCAGTAGTTGCTGTAGGAAAAAAAACTATAAAGAAGGGACTGATACTCAGCATTCACATAAAATGGCCAATAAAGAAACACTTCTGATTAGCTGAAAATGTGTAAAGTGTATAAAAGATCTTTAAGTTTTCACAATCTTAATTATAACAGACATCATAAATAAGTTTTTCAACCTGAAAAATGAATCACGTCTTTGCATCTTTTCATTTGCTCAATCCCATACTAAAAATTTGTGTGTGTTTATTTTCTTTTTTGTTCTGGCAAATTCTTATTACTGGATTGTTTTTTATTTTTTTGAAAGTAAGCAATAAAGGAATTTGCCATTGTTAGTCTGCAGAATATTGTGGCCATTCAGAATGCTGATGTTCATATTTGTTAATTGCCCCCAAATATGCTTTCAGATAACCTCTTACCTCTGAAAGAATGAAGGAGACAACAGCATTACATGTGAACTACAGGCAATGGTGAGTTGGAGTGGGAGTCTGAAATACCAGCAGTTTCAGACAGCAAAGCTATCTGCTGTGTATGGCTTCAGATCCACCTGGTTTGCCCCATCCCTGCTATGCAACAGATCATACTGCCTTCTGTTTGTCCCATGCTATGAGAACAATATGGTACACATGCAAGAGCATTTATCTTTTACTTTTCCCCATTCACTGTGTGTAGATAAAGGAAAAACATATTATTTCTAGCTACTGAAGGACTGCTGTTTTATTTTACCTCCATTTTCTTGTCACAGCCTGGGATTTAATTAGAAGGTACAGGGAGCAGAGGTGGAAACAGTCACTAAGAAACTAAATACGACTAAGGAAATACCTTGTCCTTGTACTGGAGAACCAGCTGACAAACCCTAGATGAGACATTCAGTGTATTTTCCAGACTAGCATTCAGGTATGTTTGGATAATTACCTAACCTTTTACCTACAGACTACACACATAGCTTTAATTTCTGTCTTCTGCAAAGAGAGAAGCAGAAGAACTGCATCAACAATCAGTGTATTTTATACACCCTATGACTCAATCCCTTTCTTAGACTCATGGGTTAAGGTCCTCTAAACACACACACACACACACACACATTTTCCTTTTGTCCGTTCTGAGTAATACTTGAAGCATCTGCTAACACTAGTTTAAAATACTTTCTGCAGTTTGACAGCTAGTATTTCATCTTGATCCTCTCTAATTATCCTTCCAAATTTGTCTCTTTTCACACTTCTTACCAGCCTTCTCAACGAATTGTTTAGACGTTGCTGGTCCTGCTTCGAAGTGATACTGCTCTTTAACATGCCTAGACACTCTTTCTCCTTCGATTGCTTTAGCTCTTTTCACCTCTAAAGACATAATAATCTAATTCATAATGTCTTTTCTGAGGCTCAATAAAAGACACCTTTACATATACCACCAACCAAACCGTAAACCTTTTATTCACCTGAGTGCTTGGACAGCAGCAGCAGCTCACCAAAATGAAAACAGATCCAAGAAGTCGGTCTGAAGTGCCCAAAGCCTTAAAACACACAACTGCAGTTCGCAGGAAGAGAAATGAAGCAAATGCTCTGGGTTATAACCACCAAAGGTTTTACTGAGCTCCCAGAGGACCTGAAAGGTCCTGAAAGAACTGCAAGGCCCCAGCCTGCTTTGGGAATCGATAGACTTCCTCTCTTTTCAGACTTCAGCCCACTCAGCCAATAACACTGAAAGACCTGTAAGACATTAAGACTCTCGGCTCCATTCTTCATCCCTACTGCAGCGAGTCAAGCTGTGTTTGCGGGTTTCTCCAGTTAACTCTTGACTTTTCAGCATGTCAGAATTCATCAAAAGTTACTGAAGGATTTTGTTTTATCAAAATAAGGGAACTTTTTACATTTGTTGTTCAGTGTTTGCTGAGTTCTGGAAAGGGAACAAAGAACGGTTTGATTTGTTTCGTGTCTTTTCCGATGAGCAGTGCCCAGGAAAGACATCACCTTCCGAAGCAGAGCTGTCAGCAGCATCACTCCTGCCCTGAATGGTGGAGTGGATTACCATTGTTTTTGAGGTTCTTTTGAGTTTCTCATGGTCCAGAAGGCTTGGAGTGTCATTTCAGTGCAGTGGATGTCGTTTCTGTTCAGCTGTAGTCACAGTTTTGGGAAGCTTTGGACCCCAGCAGAGAGGGATTGTGCTTCTATTCAAAGCCATCTTTACTAATAACAAGATTGTTGTTTATCTGTTGGTGGTGGAATGAAACTAGCCCCAATACTTCCAAGCAGTAGTTTTTCTTTTGGATTTACAGCAGTTTTTTATCTGTCTCTTGAAGATGATGTTAAAGAGCCATTTAAAAAGTGGTGGCAATAATAATAATAATAATAATAATAATAATAATAATAATAATAATAATAATAAACCAACCAAGCTAGTAAGTTTCACATGCATTGAGAGAAAAAGGACAGCAGCTGTCACTGCTGTTAAGAATAATTTATATATTGTCTGATTTATCCTTCTAGGGTTATAAATGTTGACAAGTTAACATCAGGCCAAAGGTAGATCAGGCTGTCGAGTTTCTATTTTGTGCTTCTTGCTCTTCTACAAAGTGCTACAGAGATTGATTGATTTGATTTTAAAGAGTTCAGTTACATCAGGTGACACAGTCTTCAATATGAATTAAAAGAGTAAAATTGTTTGTTTTACTTGTTTTCATGTTGACAGGATCTTTGCACCCCAGGCAATCACTTTGTTTTTCTTACAGCTTTGCTCTTTAGCCACCCAAATGTGGAATGTCACTCAATCTCGTCATATGTTTTTCTTGATGTTCCCTATTAGTCCCTACCACACTTTTCAGCAATCTAACAAATGTGGATATCCTTTTGTCAGTCAGTTGTTCTGGTTGTTTGCCATTTTAAGCTTTCTCTCCCAAAGCTATGTTAAGGGAATTTCTTGGTGGACATAAACTTCACTCTGTGAGATGTCAGCTAAGCCTTTGAGAGAGAGAAGTTACCACTCATATGATCATTTAATTAAATTACTGTAGACATCCAAAATGAAAATAACACATTTGAACTGTCACCCATGGTGTAACTCCAAACTTTTTGAAGGAATTGGGAAGTGATAATCCCATTAAGGGTCTCACTGAGCTTGAGCTCTTTCTGAAAAAGAGATTTTAATGTTTTCAGAATAAAATTTAGGTTACCAACCAAAATTCTGAGTTTCTTTTACACAATGAACTGTCCCACTGAACCTTTCCAATCTCATCTCTTGCACATGCAGTTTTAATCTCTGTCTTACTCCATTCCTATACTTATTTTAGTGTGGCATTCAAACTCATGTATGCATCAGCTGTTATTTTTATATATACAGAGAACTGAGACGAAATGATCAAAAGGAATGCACAAATAAAAGCATATAATCCAGCACTGAAGACATCAGAAACCAAAAGGTTTCAGGCAGATTGCGTATCCTACAGGAAGGATCTGACATGATGTGGTGACCTAGATTAGATTTCTGAAAAAAAGTCAGGGCAAAGTTGAGTGGAAGCAAAAAAATATAGGGTTAATTAGGGAAATTTTAAGCAAGTAATGCTGTTCTTTTTTCTTGAACTTAATGGCTCCTCGTGTAAAAGCTTGAAAATGGATTGTGAAGTCATCACAACTAAAAAAGCATAAAAACTATTGTGCATATATAAGCTCTTATTCATGAAATTATTTAACTGTGTTTAAATCTCAGTGATGTGAGTTTTAGCAAGTGTTTAAGCATTAAAGTAGTTTTGACTGGTTAGTAGTAGAAATGCAGAGTCCATCATTGTCTTTTCTTCAAAATGGGACCTTAAAAGGCTAGGCTCTTTCAAAACTACATAGTTGGAAAGAAATTTTCATCCTAGCAAAGTTCTACTCTTTGCAGCTGCATTTTTGCTGATTCTCTGAAGTCAGAGTTAATTGATAGACAATTTGGCCCGTGGACTTTAAATAACATACTGAAAATCTCTGTTTTGGGGAGAGGCGGGTTTAAAGTTAATTATTCCCCAAAATGACTTTTTCAAACTCAGTACTAGAGCTGGCAAAAAAATTGCCATTGAATAAGACTTTATTTCTGTTGACTTTTTTTTTGTCTGGTGTCTAAGACACTGAAATTTAAAGTCCTTTCCCTGGGATAGGATACAGTTCTTGGCCATAATGTTCGTCTTTTTAATTTTGGTTACCTGAGCTTCTCTAGTTCACTTTTCAAAGATAGATTAGAAATCTGGGTTAAGCAGGCACAATTCCTAAATAGGAATAGCTAAGTATGAGATTCTGGGTTTGATCCCAGACTTTTCAGGCTCTTCAGCATTTCTGATCTGTAGTTTTGTCTTTGAGTGTAAACAGTTTTTTTGTCCTTCATGTTTGCGACTCTCTTTTCTCTGCTTTAAACCAGACTCCCTCTGAGCTGGAAGGCAGGTATCATTGAACACCTGAGACCCTCCACTCTGGCCTTCTAGTTAACTAAGTGATCTTTTAATCATTTTTCCCCATAGTGTCAGCATTTATCTCTGACAGCTTGCATTTTTGCCCATTTCGTTCGTTTTTTCTTTTTTTCTTTTTTTTAAATAATTCTATAATATCATGAACCAGATTAGAATCTGTTTTCTTCATGTGTTTGCCTCTTATGGTAAATTATTTCCATATTTCTCAGTAACAGCTGCTTCTTGCTTCAAGGCAAGATTCAATTTCTATGGCAAATACCACAGCTTCCTGGAATGCTTTTTGTCTTTTTTCTTTTTTTTTTTCCACTGAGCTTAAACTGGAAATCTACATCAGTCATTAGATATGCCCTGAAAATAAATCTCTGTAGATTTTCTTCTAGTTCATCTGAGGTTCCCTCTTTTCCCCCTCAACCCTCTGACCAGAAGGGAATAAATTCTGCAACGCGCGTGGATATAGGCTTTCTCTAGGTTGCTAAAACCCTAGTTTCTTTGAATTTTTGCCAGTTATTTGCCCTATGAAGTTATATTGGTGTTTCATTTGCTTTAAAATTAAGTGGAAATTTACAAATAGATGTTTCATGTGACTGTCTTAAATGAAGGGCAGTGGTTAAGCCTACGCGTGTCAAGATGCTTTAACAGAAGTTAAATATTAATTATCTAGTCTCTAATTTAGTCTGGTGATGACATAGCCCTAAATTTAAAAGATACACCTATTGAAATATGTATGGACCTACTGAAATATGCTGAGTGTTGTAGCATAAAATTGGAACAATTAATTAAATAATTCACATGTCAGAAGTTTAGAGTAACAGTTATATATCATACTTATCTATTGTAATTTTGTTCAAATTATGAATGACAAGGCATAAATGTTAACTCTTGCAGGAACGGGATAGTATTATTTTCCAAGTCTTCTTTTTTTGTTGTCCTTATAAAGATAGATATTTTATCTATGTATCAGAAAACATATATTCACTTTTAGCTATTGACTGAATGATTGCATTAAATTACAACTTTTAAAAGTGAGGATTTGTCATAAAATGACTAGCTGGTTGTTTTTACTTCTGTTCACAGTGGGGAAAAAACACTCAATAGCATTATTGGTAGTTTCCAAAGAAGTCAACCTTATTGTTTTCAAATTCAATAAGCCATATTTTCATTGTGCACCCATTTCTGAAAATCGGTGGAAAGTTCGATACTTGTCCACAGCAGTTTTGATTTCAGTATTTATTAAAAAGTAACAATTCTAAACTGAGAATATGTTCTGAGTGTCTTTACCAACAGAAACCATGTAAACAATGTAAGGACATGAGTTTTACATTTCATATTTGGACATCCTCAAATTTTTATAGTTTTCAGCCAGTGTAGATAATATAAGGCCTGACCTGTGAGCTCTTATTTCCCAGTGAGCCTGGGTTTTCCAAATCGGGTCCATGTTTGGTAGAAAAATGCACATTTTGTTTTTCTTGTTTGCATTCATTTGCATCGTATTTGCAATTTGTAATTAATTTTGTCATCTATTTTTTCCTGAAGTACTTCTCAGTTTATTATTATTATTATTATTATTTAATATAGCCTGTGGAACACTGAACACTGATTAAGTGTTGTATGCTTTCTGTTATCTCTGAAGCATAACCGATGAAGTATTGTGAATTTGGCACTGTGTAATGTAGCATTTTGCTTGCTGTGCAGCACTAACAAACAACACATCAGTAGTCATGCCTGTCTCTCATTTAAATGCAACCTCAGAATCACACTGCATGTTACAAATATCTGGGAGCTGTGTGATTAGTTAACATCTTGTGCATAACCCTTAAAATTATAGCAAGTTCTCAGGAGACAATTAGCTTTCTGGATACCCCTAGTGAAATGAACTATGGCTTAGCAATGGCAGGCACTGCGTGTCCTAAGACTCCAAGGAACGGTGGCATGAAAATGCCTTTAAAAACAGCTTAAGTGTCTTCTACATTAAAAATAAATAAATAAATAAATAAATAAATAAATGAGAGCAAGAAAGAAGTCCTTATTAATTTATTCCTTGTTATCAGGATTGCTTTTGCTTCCTATCTTCTAATTTTATGTTCTTTCCTCTTTTGGCAGCTCTTCTGGTGTAAATAAAGGTTGTTCAGCAGGCACCAGCCTCCCTTACTGAAGTCTGCTCACCTCTGCCCCAGAGTTCATGACTTATATGTTATCTGTGAGTAAACAGACAAAATACATCACAACTGAATAATCAGGAGGATATGATATGATATTTCTCCTTAGCAAATGCTTGAGACTTCAGTTCTTTGTATAGATTTAGGGAAAGCAATGTTTTCCAAACATTTTCCAAATGTTTTTTGTTTCATGAAATAATTTCCCAGCCACATCCATGTGCAACATTTTAAAGCTTTTGATCCTGCTTTGAAAAGGCTATTCTAAGCCTTCAGTGTTCACAATATTCTCTTCTAGCACTGGAAGTATCTGTATAATAACCTCAAAATTAAAATGTTTTGGAAGCTTCTAAATATAAGTTATAGCTGCAGCTGTCAGGAAACAGCGTTTTGACAAAATTGAACTTTTTAAAGGAAAGTACCAATTTTGATTAAATTTGCTTGAAAGGTGTTTTCTAATTTGAAACAAAGCAGTTCAATAGGCTCACAGCATTCTCCACATTTATTGGAGTATAATGTTGCTGTGTGTTTCAAAATTATTTTTCATTTTGAGTTTCACGGGTAATTATGATATAATCCATACTTGAGAACTGAAGTCTTTTTGAAACATTTCCATATTATTTCTCTTGAGCTTTAAATGCTTCTCTCCCCCCAAAAAATTGTTTTGTAAGAAACTTCAAAGTTTTTTCTGAAAGGCCAAAATTTCCTATGAAATTCCAGATTTAATCAATTCTCTTAATAATTTTTCTAAAACATGAACAGTTGGTCTAGCTGCACTGATTGTGCAAAGATGTAAGCCTGCATGTATCTTTAACCATATTGATCAAATTGAAAAGCGCCCACCAGTTCAGTGGATTTTTGTCCAGTTATCTTTTCCAGTAGTCATATTGTCCATCTGATTTGGTATTCAAACTGTAGCTTTATTAGCCATCATCCCTCAAAAGTGAGAAGGCTTGATTAGGTTTCTGAAGGCTGTTAGTGATGAAAAAAGCACGCATACAGACAGGTCCAAAGAGCACCGAAAGCTCGAGATCCACCATGGAAAAAGGCCTGAAGACATGGCCTGTGAGTGATGACGGGAAGAGAGACATGACACATAATCAATTTCTTACCTAGAGAGTGCAAATAATAAACAATACTCCAGTGAATAGTCTACTTTTCTGAAACAAGCGAACAGAAAGGAGTTGCTTATTAATATCCAGATATTTGACTGAGAATCCTACATGCACTCCAAGGATCACTCTGTTGTAGCAGTTCTTTTCCCAAGGAATACAGTTTTTCAAAGTTCCCCCCTCTCTACAAATAACCATAAAGAAGGTTACTGAAATATCTTGAGAAGCAGAAGACTGAGGATTTGGGCCACTATTTTGTCTTTTTACCCACTGGTGACATGTAGTATTGTGTGAAGCCAAATATGCCTCCTGATGGCAGAATGTCTGGTTAGGGAGCCAGGGTCCTTCCCCAGCATACAAGGGAAGTCAGAAACCTGTGAAAGTGGAATAAAATCCAGGCCAGCCCTCAGGAGCCCCAGACTTTACAGGTAACAGAGAAAGTCTGGAGGAAGGAGAACTTTCCCTTGGTTGAGGAGGATCAAGTTAGAGATCAGTTAAGTAAACTGGATACCCACAAGTCCATGGGTCCTGATAAGATGCACCCGTGAGTGCTGAGGGAGCTGGCAGAAATCATTGCTGGGCTGCTCTCCATCATCTTTGAAAGGTCCTGGACAACAGGCGAGGTGCTTGAACACTGGAGGAAAGCCAGTGTCACTCCAGTCTTCAGAAAGGGCAAGAAGGAATACCCAGGAAACTACAGGCCAGTCAGCCTCACCTCCATCCCTGGAAAGATGATGGAACAGCTCATTCTGGGTGTCATCTCAAAGCATATGGAGGAAAAGAAGGTTATCAGAAGTAGCCAACATGGATTCACCAAGGGGAAGTCATGTCTGACTAATCTGATAGCCTTCTACAATGGTGTGACTGGGCAGATAGATGAGAGGAGGGCAGTGGATGTTGTCTACCTTGACTTCAGCAAGGCTTTCGACACTGTCTCCCGCAGCATCCTCATAGGCAAGCTTAGGAAGTGTGGGCTGGATGAATGGACGGTGGGGTGGATTGAAAACTGGCTGGCACATAGAGCTCAGAGGGTTGTGATTAGTGGCACAGGGTCTAGTTGGAGGTCTGTGACAACTGGTGTTCCCCAAGGGTCAGTACTGGGTCCAGTCCTGTTCAACATATTCATCAATTACCTGGATGAAGGGATAGAGTGTGCCATCAGCAAGTTTACTGATGACACAAAACTGGGAGGGGTGGCTGACACACCAGAAGGCTGTGCTGCCATTCAGTGTGACCTGGACAAGCTGGAGAGTTGGGCAGAGAGAAACCTAGTGAAGTTCAACAAGGGCAAGTGTAAGGTACCGCACTTGGGGAGGAATAACCCCATGCACCAGTACAGGTTAGGGACTGACCTGCTGGAAAGCAGCTCTGCGGAGAGGGGCTTGGGAGTCCTGGTGGACAACAAGATGACCATCAGCCAGCAATATGCCCTTGTGGCCAAAAAGGCCAATGGCATCCTGGGGTGCAGCAAGAGGTGTGTGGCAAGCAGGTTGCGGGAGGTTACCCTCCCCCTCTACTCTGCCCTGGTGAGCCTGCATCTGGAGTACTGTGTCCAGTTCTGGGCTCCCCGGTTCAAGAAGGACAGGGAACTGCTGGAAGGGGTACAGCAAAGGGCTACAAAGATGATTAGGGGACTGGAACTTCTTCCTTATGAGGACAGGCTGAGGGACTTGGGTCTTTTTAGTCTGGAGAAGAGAAAACTGAGAGGGGATCTCATCAATGCCTGTAAATACTCAAAGGGAGGGTGCCGGGAGGATGGCACCAGTCTTTTTTCAGTGGTGCCCAGTGATAGGACAAGAGGTAATGGGCACAAACTTGAACGTAGGAAGTTCCATCTAGACATGAGGAGGAACTTCATTACTTTGAGTGACAGAGCACTGGCACAGGCTGCCCAGAGAGGTGGTGGAGTCTCCGACTCTGGAGACATTCAAAACCCACCTGGACGCCATCCTGTGCAACCTGCTCTAGGTGACCCTGCTCTGGCAGGGGGGTTGGACTAGATGATCTCCAGAGGTCCCTTCCAACCCCTGTGATTCTGTGAAATCTATGATTTGTGAGGCTACCTGCAGCTGCAGAATTAATGAATGGACAGGACAAGTCTCCAAGCTTTACAAAGCATCAGGAAAGCAGGTCTGCTGTGTTCTTCTGAGGCTCAAAATTGTCTCTTTCAGATAAGGTAAGGACTATTTTGAGGTACCTGATGTGTGTTCACTTATGTCTGTTAAAATGCAACAAGAGGAAGAGCAGCATTGCCTTGTGTGTATGTCATTCTCAAGTGAATAGCTGCTAATTGAATTGTGAACAGGAGATCTGCCCGAGGACCTCCAAGATCACCTCATCCAGGTCTTAGATTGTTACTCTAACCACTGTCTTCTTCAGAGCACTTTCAAATGCTCCTCGAAGAGCTCAAATGCTGTGCAGAAGACAATTGAAGATTTGCTGAGCATGAAAGAGAGGGAAGAGGAGGTTTAACTCTGTAGCTGAGCACTGGGGAAGATCTGGTGTTAAGCCTTTTACCTCGAGACTGTTCCTGTGTGTTGTAGGGGAGTGAGATAATCCTGTTAATGGGAACTGAAATCCAGAAGTCTGTCACTTCCACTCCTTTTCTGCATTCCTGTAGCCTACACAAATTACATATTCATCTGGTTATGTTACAAAAAACCCCTTTCTGTTTACCTCTACTTCAAATTAGATTGAACCAGCTAGAACATATTAGACTTGTTAAATCATTCCCCATAGCATTTAGGAACATTTAATTTAAAGAATTAAAAATAAACAAACAAACAAATAAATAAAAAACCCACAAGCAGTAATATAGGAGGAGACAGAGTAGTTTGATGTTCTTCAGGACTGAACGGAAGCTTCCAGCTTAATAGTTTTGCACTAAAGCAGGTAAATTCTATATAAATCCCATTTTTATTGTTTAAATATCTACTGGGTCTGAACCTGAGGGTCAGGTATTTAAAGTTTTCTGATTCTTGTTAAAATCACTGGGCTGGCCACCTCTCTTTTTAAGAAATGCAAACATTTGCCTCTTCTGCCTTAGATGCTTGTGTGTGAAATAGGAATAAAGAAATGCCTTTTCCTTGTTAGAGACCGGGAGTTTGTTAAATGTGGTAGTGGAACGTACCTAAAATAATTTTACTGATATTCTTCACAGAGGTCAGTAAGCACGTGCTAAGTCCCAAAATAATTCTCTACTCTCCAAGCTGGAGCTGAATTGCTAAGCTGAAGGACACACTCTCTAGTCCATTGCCCTGTCCTCCATATTTTACATTTTTGTCAATAAAAAATAATGTACAGCCAGAGTGTGAAATTTTCTTCTGTATGAAGGGCCAACAAAACGCCCATGCCTCACCAGCCTTCCAGAAGAGAATGACATCTCAACAGGCCAGTCAGTGTTAATGGTTAAAAAATGCGACATTCAGATCCTATGTGTCAAATATGTAGGGCCAAATTCTTGACTCTGACTGACAGTTTTGCCTGGCTGAAGAGGGTACATAGGGCAGAAAGCTGCCTTTGGTTGAAGCAGTTGAAGATAAATTCACCTTAGAGAGATGGCAGAGTTGATAAAGAGGTTGTTTACTCACCCTAAAGAACCTTCCACCAAGATACTGAAATATTATGATTTTCCTTTTTTTTTTAATTTTTTTTTTTTTTTTTTTTTTTTTTAATTTTTCCTCTTTTTTGTGGTT
>VYXH01012410.1:412213-470146 GCA_013397275.1 Burhinus bistriatus | reverse complement strand
ACCTTCCCCCAAAATACTTAAAATTTTTTTTTTTTTTTTTTTTTTTATTTTTTTTTTTTTTTTTTTTTTACCTTCAAGGTATCCTCCTCTGTGCAGCATGCTTTCAAATTCTCTTTAATAGAACTTAAGGCGTTCAGTGCCTTGACTGTAAAATAGGTTCCAATGTTTCACTATGTAAATCAGACACACACACACCTGGTTTTTGTTCCCACGGAGTGCTCCACAATATATGGTTACTCAGAAATTTTTTTTCAAAAGGTTGCCTAATTTGTAAGTAAGATGATCACAAAATAATATAGTTTTTCAGTTCTCCTCTTCATTGCTTAAGATCAAATTTTTGACCCTTTTCAGTGAGAGGGAAGCAGAAAAAGTCTTCCACTAAGGGTATAGCACTTGTATAGGACAGTTCTGTCTGAAACTGGACAAGTAAAGCTCATTCATGTAATTCCTTCCATCCTAATTCTTAAGGTGCAAGAGAAAAAAAGTAAGCAGTAAAACCAGTTTGATACAGATGTTCTGCCATAATACTCAGTGTCCTAATGATCCCTCAGGCAGCTGTTACAGTTTATAGTTCAGTGTCCTTGTTGCCTGAACTGGATTTTTGGCTAGAAAATGGAGTTAGCTGGTGTTTAAGTTTTATGGGTTTGCCTGTGTGAGAGGCTATGTAAGCAGACTTTCTCAGAGATTTTAAAATAGTTGGCCCTTCTTCATCTTAAGTTTATTTAAATTCTGTAGTAGATATAGGCAGAATTTGCATATGGGTGAGTCAGATCTCTAACTTATGACAAGAAAAAAAGAGCCAGTGGCAGAGTCATAGATAAGCAATACCACCATGTTTTAACCTGGATCTTGAGGGAGTTTCTTTGGAATAGTTATTACTGCAACAGGGTGTCCTGTCTTGCAGCAAAAATAGTAGTGTCCCATGTCATCTAACCTGGTCACCAACTGCTCTTCCTGAATAGCACTTCTGCTGTTGCAATGGAGATGTTGTTCTGGCCACTTGTGGAGGAGATGATTCACTGCAAAATGCCATTTGTGGCTAATGATCACCTGCAGCGTTACAGGGTTTTCACAAAGGTAAAGCGAAGAGAAAAGAGCCATTGCTGAATTAAAATCCTTCCAATTTTTGCTCTTAAATCTGTAGTTCTATTGTTTGGATTTGTTAAATGATCTGACAGTTTAAAAAGTCACAGTTAGTTCAGCTTGGTGGAGGAGGTTTTTAATGGAATGCCTTGAGTTTTTTAACTCATCTTCCCCTTGCAGATCTCAGCTGTTTGAGAATTGGGCCCTAAGTTGTCTTTTCACAATTATTTTGTTTTTGTAAATTAATGATCTAAGTGATTTATTATTCAGTTCTTCCACTGCTGCTTTATTTCTGTTGATCTTTGTTTTTCTGCTTAATTTCTATAAATTACTGTACAGTTTCCCATAAGGTATAATTAAGCAGAATTGCTAAAGTTTTAATTATTGTGTATTATAGATGTTGAAAGCAACATTAGCACTTAGCTTTTAAAAATGTGATAGTATATTTATAAGAGAGCATTTATAAACACATTTACATATAGTTAAGATGAAAAAGGTATTTGAATTGTAGTCATTAGCATTTCTTCAAACATATGGCATACCAGCAGAGGCCATGGGCCATGCCTTCATTAACTGAACACTGTTTCATCAGTATCTCAGCTTCCTGCTGTGCCACCCTGTGGCGTACCCTTCTGTCCCTGAGGTTTCAGTGACAAGGGACAATATGTCCCCAAGGTGAAAATCTGGGAAATAACGCAGATTAGCCCTTAGAGGAGTTCTTATGATTATTTAATCATACTTAGGAAAGAAATACACTGTACCACAAAAGAAAAACATTAAAAATCCTACCAGCCTACTATTTTCCACATTGCAGGGTATGATGGTCTCTTCAGTGCACCATCAACATAACTGCAGTGGAACATGACAGCTTTATGCTGCCCATTATAAGGCCAGCCTGTTTCAAATTTGTTCATATAATGGGCAAAGCCTACATTGGTACTAATAGGTATCATGGGTCAATTATCATTCATTGGTGATAATGTTCAGGTGATGGATCAAGATTTAACATCTCTTAACCATGGCATATGCAGCCATTTAATTTTATTTCCTAATAAAAAATGGAAAAGGAATAAAAATATTCATATAAATGTCATGGTCATATTTTATTTGTGCATTTCTTAAGTATATAAAGATAGGCTAATATGACAGGCAAAGACATTTGTTTTAAGTCATTAAGTCCTCTCATACTCTACTAGTTATAATTATAATATTCTTTGCTAAAAAAACAACTTGTATATTTTGTTTGACATGATGAAACTTTCAAAAGTAAGGTTAGGGATTTTTTGGGGGGTGTAGGTTTGGGAGGGTCAGTCTTTTTGGTTTTTAAGACACATTTTTTCAGTAACTCCCAGCCTCACTTTTCCTTCTCATTGTGACAGAGTGTAGGAAAAAGCATTGAAATGAAAAAATGTAAAAAATATTTGCTCAGTTTGGTATGGATATTGGAATGCTTTCTGGCATTTATATATATTTTCTTCAAGAAGAGTTAGATCTTTATGGATGTCAATGAATGCCTTCTGTCTTTGGAATCCAGTTAGTAAAGCCTGTGCTTGGATTAAAAGGGGACAAATATCAACTAGAGTTGTCATATTTAAACTACAATTATAAAATCAGATACTGCAGGAATCCTTTTTCTAATATTTAAACACATATTATGCTATAATCTGTCCTTTTATTCTACCTATAGAAAAAGCTACTCTTCAACCTGTGTTTAGGTGGAGGAATATAAAATCTATTACAGTTTAGCCTAGCGCAGATGGAGAAAGTGTAGATTCACAAAGCAAGGTTTAATTTATATCATTACAAGCATCTGATACAATTTATATGTTTTTATATACATTCTCACAGTTTTTGTCAGGCCTAGATTTAATTATGACAGAAGGTTTAGAAACATTTTGGTAGGTAGTCAAAGTAAAAGTGTTTAAATTGACATCAGTCCATTTTTACCTTCACTCTTTTTATATGGGAGGAATCTGAAAATCTCTCGCTACGGTATACACCATTAATCAATGGTGCAACGGAAAGCTCTCATTAACTTTAACCCTCCGACCCTGACATTAGTCTACTCATCACAGCAATCATTAACAAAATGAAAAACAATCAACCAGGGTATCTACATTCTAATAATATTAATGCTTTCACTCTGTTACTCACAAATGCCAAATGTGACAAAAATCACTGAACTTCAAATATATACATAACAGATTTTGATATATATAAAGCACCAGTTTTTGTTATTCTCACTCAACAGCAAAATTAAAGATACAGTGCCAAGGGTGCCCATACCATTTGCAATCTGTAGCATTTCCAATGTATTTTCAACAATATTGTAAATATTTATGGAGTTTTATAAAGACTCTATGCTTCCTTCTGTTTGTGATGCATCAACAAGACGCAGTAGGATATCATAGACAGATATTTACTTCTGGGAATTCCCTTTTGGACTCTTTTTGGTTGAAAACCGCTTCATGACATACAGTACCGCAAATCCCCAGAAATGTACCATGCTATTATTGCCAGCTGAGTTCTTCCAAGTAAAGATGACATCAGCCATCTGTCATGTTATACTAATCCGAGGAAAGAAAGCCAACTGAAGAGAAAATAAATACCTTTCATATCTATTAGCCAAATATTTGTATTAAAAATGAAATTATTAAAATCTCACCAGCAAAACTAATTATTGTAAGTGAATAGTCCTTTCCGAGTAAAATACATACCTAAAATATATTTGCCTTTTTACCTACCTAAAATATATTATACCATGAACATATGTTTGAAATGCTGCTCTCTTGCTACTTATTGGTAGATATGGAAATATGCCTCCAAGTAGTGATTTTCCTCCGGACCTGCTAGCTGAGCTCTGCCAGGTACTACGTAGCTGTGTGAATGTTCTGTACTGCTCTGCTGAGGTAAATGGAAGTTTCCCAGGATCTAGCAGAGAAGAAATTACACTCTCCATCACAAGCAATGCTGCCAATCAATAAGGAGAGTGTCTAAATTAACAGTAACATCATAATAAAATGTTTAAAAAGCCTAAACTGCGTCAGGTACCTGCTTCCCCACAGAGTAGGGAACGTGTTAATGAGGAAGCCTTTTGGATAAGCTGTGTGACTAATTTATGTGGAGACTAATTCTGTGGGCTTATGCCTTGTTTCTTTGTCATGGGCAGTTACTCAATAGCACATACCTGAAATTTAAACTATTGTGGTGTTCATGAGATCTCATCACAATATAATTAAGGTTACAACAACAAAACCCAAGAAATAAAAAAAAATAAACAGCCAGAAAGCCCATTCCCTGATAAGAATGAATACGGTACTGTGATAGAAAGTGATCCTAAAGCACATCTGTTATTAGTTTAGTGGTATAGACAATGCTTTCACCTCTCTAGAAGTTCTCTTTGCTCTTTTAGAATTGTAGAGGAAGAAGGACAGAACTAAACATTCACACATAGACCTACAAAAATAAATAAATATAATATGTCCCATGTCCCCACACTCTCTCATTTGGTTTTTACCCTGTTTTTACCACCTAACATTGTAAAGCTTTCCTTTTAAACCAAAAATGCATTTTGGGATGTAAATTTATACATAACGGAAAATTAAAACAATGGAAGTTCCGGAACTAAAGATATTTATTTCTTGGTCTTTAAACACCTTGATTTTTTTATAATTTAGAATAATAAGGTAGATGGAATGAAATCTTTTGATAGATAATTTGTTAACACAGAACTAAGCATCAATAAGCAAAGGATTTTCTTACAAGTTCTTCTTAGAATCATAGAATCATAGAATAGTTTGGGTTGGAAGGGATCTTTAAAGGTCATTTAATCCAAACTCCCCTGCAATGACCAGGGACATCCTCAACTAGATCAGGTTGCTCTAGTTGGACAGAGCCCTGTCCAACCTGACCTTGAATGTTTCCAGGGACGGGGCATCTACCACCTCTCTAGGCAACCTGTTCCAATGTTTCACCACCTTCACTGTAAATAATTTCTTCCTTATACCTCATTTAAATCCTTGCTCTTTTAGTTTAAAGCCATTACCCCTTGTCCTACTGTAACAGGCCCTGTTAAAAAGTTTGTCCCCATCTTTTTTATAAGCCCCCTTTAAGTACTGAAAGGCCTCAATAAGGTCTCCACGGAGCCTTCTCTTCTCCAGGCTGAAAAACCCCAACTCTCTCAGCCTGTCCTCACAGGACAGTTGTTCCATCACTCTGATCATTTTTGTGGACCCGCTCTGACAGGTCCATGTCTTTCCTGTGCTGAAGGCTCCAGAGCTGGATGCAATACTCCAGGTGGGGTCTCACCAGAGCAGAGCAGAGGGGCAGAATCACCTCCCTGGACCTGCTGGCCACACTTGTTTTGATGCAGCCCAGGATGCAGTTGACTTTCTAGGCTGTGAGCACACATTGTCAGCTCATGTCCAGCTTTTCATCTATCAGTATCCCCAACTCCTTCTCAGCAGGGCTGCTCTCAATCCCTTCATCCCCCAGCCTGTATTGATACCGGGGGTTGTCCCGACCCAGGCGCAGGACCCTGCACTTGACCTCGTTGAGTTAGGTCTTCTAATGATTCCAGTGGATTTCTAGTACACCTATTTGTGGCCTTTGAAAACTGACTGGGGAGAAGGGAAAGTGTGCCATCCAGAGGGACATTGACAGGCTTGAGAAGTGGGCCTATGCGAACCTCATGAAGTTCAACAAGGCCAAGTGCAAATATCTGAAGGGGGCCTACAAGAAAGTTGGAGAAGGACTTTTTACAAGGCCATGTAGTGATAGGACGAGGCGTAACGGCTTCAAACTGAAAGAGGGTAGATTTAGATTGGATATCAGGAAGAAATTTTTCACTATGAGGGTCATGAGGCAGTGGAACAGATTGCCCAGAGAAGTTGTGGATGCCCCATCCCTGGAAGTGTTTTAGACCACGCTGGATGGGGCTTTGAGCAACTTGGACTAGGTGAAGGTGTCCCTGCCCATGGCAGGGGGCTTGGAACTAGATGATCTTTAAGGTCCCTTCCAACCTAAACCATTCTCTGATTCTCTGACTATATGATATGAATGCTTTGTCACCTTTAATTTTTGGCTTGGAAGATTGTTTTGGCATAATTCCTTCAATCAAAGGTTTAAATTTTGTCATCCATATATGGTGCTTGGAACTTATAAAGGATGATCAAGTTTTATAAAGCCTGGTAGCCATACTGCCTTTTCAATATGTACCACTTGCTGTAACAACTTACAACATCTTCTGTTAGCGTACTCAAGTAACTGTCATTGCTTTTGACACATGCTTGAAAATATACATAGCAAACTGTTCATGCTAAGCTAGACAGATTTAAACATTTCAGACTGCACAAACCCATCAACATCAACTCAGAATTGAACCTGACTGGGACACTTGTGGTGAACAGCCTTTCTTCAAGTACTATTTATTTGTCAAAATCAATACTTTTAATTGAATGTAGTAATACCACTAAGAGATTTGGAAAGGCTGTTCAGTGCCAAGATAACATTTTTAATGAATAGTGGGAGAAGAAGAAAAAACTATGTCACAATTATACAGTAGTTTAGCAGCTGATGTCAGATTTTGGAAATCCATGTTCAAATCTCTGTTTTTCTCACATTGCCAAGAGGACCCTAAACACCGTGTGTCTGGACAACCTAGAGTAATTTTCTTTCATTTACTTTGTAGAAATAATTTAATATTTCAAAAAAGAGTTAGCTTTATTCTCTTTCACCTGTGTTAATGATATCTTTGATGTGCATAGGATGTTGTTTATCTCCAACAAATAAAACAACAAATTAGAAGTGGACTTATGATATTTGTAAATAATGCAGGGGAAAATTTACAAAGCAGAGCTTATTTTAATTTCAGAGCAAAGGTTGAATGCAGCCGCCTGAAGAATAGTATAGTTTACAGTTTCTTAGTTAGACAAAGTCTGAAGTTGGATCAAAGGTAAAAGTTTTAGCTGTGCTTGATCTTGTGATGTAATGACTAGACGAAACCTACCACCTTCAGGAAGCAGTTCTTCGCATTGTTCAAAGATGTGGGTGTCTAAGTAATTTTTTTCAAGAAGTAGTAGTTTTGAGAGGATGTTGAATATTTGAGAAGTTTACGTGTGTGAAAATAAGTAGTTGTTTGAGAGTGCAGTGTTTGTTTTTGTTTTTTTTTCAACTATGCATAATTAAAAAGTTTCCCTGGGACAGATGTAACTTGCAGACTTCTTTTTCCAGTGCTTTGGATGTGTAACTTGGGTAGGAAAGCTTGGGATCCAAGTCAGAAGTTCAAGACAGGGAAACACCTGGAGTCAGAATCTGCTGCTACCAACTCCTAATTTTTCCAGGATGTCTTGTTTATTTATTTTTATCATTTAAACTTCAAAAAGCCTTAGGTTTGCTTTGATGCAAAAATGGGAGGTTTTGAATTTGTGGTTGCTTATATAAAACTGAGGCAGTTAAAATCTTACTTTCAAATAGTAAATCAATGTGAAAGTTCCAGTTACTCAATCAGATATTTAAAGGCTTTCCATGTCTCTAAAATACTAGGATTTCTACTTTTTGACAGATTCTAATACCATCCCTGATACTGACTGTCAGACAGTGCTTTCTCCAAGAGGCAATTAGCATGTAAAGTTCAATTTCATGTGTTCAGATTGTGTATCTCTAACAAAAGTTGCCCTTAGGTTTGCTTCAAATACACCTTTAATTTCAGTGATGGGAGAACAAATGATACTAACTTTAAAAAACGAACCTCTGCACTTACTGTCTTTTTGTAGTAAGTGAACTTTTACATGGACAGGATTCCCAAAGCAGTTCTCTTGGGTGGACTACCTGAATGCTGTTACAGAATACCATGGGGCTGAAATTTTGTACCTCCATATCCCAAGAGGGTCTCTCTCCCTCTGTTGAAATTAAGCCTAAAATAATTTCCATTTGCTTCGGCTGTTGTAGAAATCCTCACCTTCTCCTATCTTTTAATAAAAATGACTTCCAAGAGGATCAAAGTGCAATTTTTCTGCTCACCTTATTTGGATGAGGGGAGGAGGGGCTAGTGCAGGGTACTTATTCAGACAACTATTCTGGAGGCATCTGATTGAACTAGAATGCTTTTTTTTTTTTCCCCCCCCTCCCTGGTTTGCATTTTGCTTTATTGCTTAGTTAAAAACAAAAAATAAATCCCATTTCAATAATTATTGAAAACAATTTCTTAAAAAATAAGACTCAGTTTCACAGTCTGCAGCAAAACATATATGGCCTTGCAGAAGCACTGGGAGATGCTTACTGTCTCATGAAACATTAATATGATTGCCGGTGTTGCACCTGCAAAATCCCCAACAAGAAAGAAATTCTGTGAGACTGAAGATGGAAATTATAGTGAGCCATGTCCAGCCTATTCTTCAAGCACATATGTACTGGCTACAGGAGGAGCATACAAGTACACATCTGCTGACAACCCAATTTAATTTTTTTCCCCCAAGAGCAGGTAAAGGGGAGAGAAGAGAAACTTGCTGCACTGCCACCTCTTCCCCTTTCCTCTTCTGTTCCCAGGGTATACAGGAAAGAGAGGACAGAGTAACGCGGAGGAATATGCAGAGACTCTGATTACTTTAAGCCAGTGAATTTCTTACCTTTTTGCAGGTTAGGAAATTACTTAATAAACAGTAACAGCATGACTGTGGTTTGATTTCTTTATTCTTTCTAAAGTATTGCGGTGGAAGAAGAGGAAGAAGGAACTGAAGGGAGTTACTGTGTTCTGCATATTTCGTTAAGATCTCAAAATCAGAAAAGGATCATCTGATCTTGGGAGGCAAGAGGTGTTTCAGGAAAAAAAAACAACCCAAAAATTGAATACACAGTTTACATATATCCCTTGACACTCAAAAAGGCAAAGCAGTCTTTCAAGTCCTACGCAGAAAACAAGGGCAAGTTAAAATTCTGTATGTCACTCTTGGTAAAAAGAAATTACATTTCTTTTGGAGTGATTACTTCAGCTAACTCCTTTTTTGGAGGATAAATGTCAGCCTGGATTACCACCATTCTATCTCCAAAGGCAACCCAGTTGAAAAAAAGAGATGTGATTTTTAAAATAATGTTTTTATGACTTCAGCTTATTTACGGAATCAGTACATATAGAATCAGAATTTTTTAGTTGTCACCTGTCTCAATAAGAATATACTTGTCTGCTTTACAACCCTGTAAGAGGTGAAAAAAAAAAAAGTTTACTATCTTGCACTATGAGACTTCATAGCAATAAGCCATTTCTGAATCCAGAAGACCTTTAAGACCACCTCCTGCGATGTAATGTCTCTTTACGCAGAATGCAGAAACTGGGAAAACAGCTGAACTTTTATTAGAGATAAATCACCAGAAATAATATTTGTCTTTCTTTGATTTCCAAATAAAATTTATGCCATATTTTAAGTAAAAAGGTTCAGATGAAAAGAAATTATATTTTCTTTACATTTTTATTTTAGGTACCTCCTTTTACTAATGAGGAAAAGGTAAAAAATAGAGATTTAATCTGTCTCTTCCTCTTGGAAGATTAAATAAAAAAGAAAGACCAGCAGCTTGGAATTTAAGCAGGGGTAAGAGAAAGATTTTATTATTTTTTTCTGAAACAAAATAATAACAAAATAAAGAAAAGACTTGATTTCTAATTTTGTCAATCAAATTTACAAATCTTTGCAGTATTGTTTTAAACCTTGCTGTAAAAAAGACACGTCACTAGTTTTAGGGTGATTTTTCTCCATTTTGAAGTACTTCCAGCTCTGCGTATTTAAGTATGGGGTACCTTTGTGCTCTTCAGGAACTTGAAGGTGTATCTGAAGACCAGAGGCTGAATGAATTAGTCCAGTCATTCCCTGAAAACCAGGATTTAAGGATGGACTCGTTTTTTATATATGTCCACTCATGTCCAGTACACCATGAGGTTTGAGTTGATTTTTAAATTATCATGGTGAGGTCTCTTACAGTAACTTTAGGAGGCTGCAGCCTCCTTAGAATAGCTGCCCCATCCTAGTGCCCCAGGAAAACCTTAGTCTACATCTGGTGCAAATACCTCTTACTAAATAGTTCTATATCTGCCTGAAATTAATGTCCAGGTGAAGGCAGCTGTTGAAGCTGTTCTCAAAAAAAGACAACAGGAAATATTCTTAGAAAGACTGACATACTGATTATTTTTAAAATATTTTACCCCATTAGTTCAGCGCAATAACTTATACCCTAAGATCTGTGTGGATTCTATGCTGCTGCTGCATGTTCAAATGGGTATGAGAGGAAATAGCTAATGGTCTTCTGTGACTGGCTAGAAGACAGTTTCCAGACTGGTCAGGTAACCCATTCAGCTAACTTGGGCACTGTGATCATTACTTTCTGGCTTCCAGTTGGACTGTTACATTTTCATGTATTTCAGTATAAAAATGCAGAAGTCTAGTTTGTACAGAGAACACCAACTATTCTAAGAAGCCTATTGGTATAGGAAATTCAAACCATCATAGTTATGACCGTTTTCCAAATGGAAAAAAACTTTATTTCTGATTTATTTCTTACAGTTCCCTAGAATGTAACTAAAATGAAGAATAAGGGCGTAAGAAGCATGTACAAGTGAATTTATTTAGAAAGAGAGTTTGATAAAGAATTTTTGGGTAGATAGAGAAAGAAGGAAAAGAAGAGAAGATTAAATCAACTGAGAGAAAGTAGAATGAAAGATATAGCATCATCCCAGTGTGATTTTGGCTATTTACTCATTAGGAGGCACTCGTACACTAAAAAGGCTCACTAGACAGATAAACAGCAATGTGCAAATATTCACTACTGCATAAATTTAAGTGGAAAAAAGACATTACTGAAACCTGAATTTCTTTATTGAATAATTTACTTTGTCATCATAAATGTAATGCTATATTGCCTTGCAGTGTAACTACTGGAGAGATGTGTTGGTAAAACCCAGTCCCAAGAGGGATGGCTGAAGAATGATCAAAAGCTTGGATTAAATTTATTATTTTTTTGCTTAGGTTGTTTTTATGATTTTGTTTTGGTTCCTGGAATTTCTTATTAATTTACAAAGACTGACATACTGTTTTTTTGGACTTTCTCCCTTTTCATTTAGTTTAATGGATGAATAAAACTTTTCCACAGAAATTATAATAGTAGGAAAAGTTTGTAAGACCAGAAGCAGCAAACAGAAAATATCCATTCCCCTAATGGGTCTATGATAAATTCTGACATTTGTGGGTCTTCTAATGCAGAAATCATTTGACGCTCTTACCTTGTACTGAGAATGTTTCATGTAGGTAGTTCTTGACTACCAAGGCTCTGTTTGATGGTGTCAAACTCCTGTACACTTATTAACTGAAGCTTAGAAAGTTCACTGGAGAGAAGGCATCTGGGGAAATACTGGACTCCTTCTTTGAGTTTGCTGAACTTCCAGAACTTAATGTTGCACGTGGCTAATTCTTCCTGCTTGCTGTGTCATTAATCAGTACACAAAAAATTGGAAGTTTTGTTTACTAATTTTCCTAAGTAGTAAGACTTTAATGCTGACTGTACTCTACTTGAGCCAGTTCAAGGACAAATGAGTAAGGCCATCCTCAGTTCCCACACTCCAGAGAACAAGTCTAAGAATGTAAGGCTGTTCTTGGTAACTAACCTGTATTTCAGCAAAATGGGATAACCTTTCTTTAGTAATAAGGTGATGGCACATGTGTCATAATGCAAAGATTTGGTCTCAAAGGGCAAAATTAAAAAAGCTGTAGCTCTGGACCAAACTTTCCGCACAATTACCTTGGTATAAATTGATCATAATTGAGGTCAGACTAAAGCACATATTATGAACCAGTTTTGGAGTATTTTGTCTCAAATTGGCAGAAATGAAGATGGCTGGCTCACAGAAAAACTGGGATTTGAGCCTAAATATATTTCCTTGCCCTAATCTGCATGACGGTTCCTTTGCTAACATGGATAATTGACTAACTCCACATGACCTCTTTTTGGTATGCCAATCAGAATACGTTATCTTATAGTCGAATACTGGTATATGCACATAAACCAATAAAAAAATTATCTCTGAGTTTCAGAAAAGACAACAATTTTTTCTCTTGAGATAGAAATGACAGTCTGCTAAAACTCACCACAACCCAAGTGCAAAGCATCCCATAGCAGATTGACTGCACAAGTAATCTGCAAGAAACTGTTAAAGGCTTTAAAAGTTTTTTGTGTGAGTGGAGGAACACATTGTGCTCTTCACACCAATTATTGCTTTTTTTTGTGTTGGATTGATTTCCAGACATCTAATATTTCATCACCTATGAAAGTGAACTCAAATTTCTGGGCAGTTTTGATGAAAACTGCAAGCAGGGCTATCCTATTTGAAGAGACAGAGGAGACTTGACATCATTCTCAGTTAACCAGAGTACTTTCCTTGATTGTAAACAAAACACCATACTAAAAATTAGGGGAGCTGTTTTTCAAAACCTTTTCACCAAACTTGTATTCATTGGTTTCTCTCAGCTGAAACCATATTAGGTACAATAATATTGCACAGTCAGCCGTAAAATATATGTTTTAATTTTTCCAAGCGAAAGAAAAATTAGTGAGGATTGCTTTTAATAAATGCAGCATATTTACATATTGTAAAATAAAATATACTTCTTTGTATGTAATCATATAACAGTATGTATTAAAAAGTGTATTTCCTGAGAACAGAGGAAAAAAACTTGAACTTATCTGCATATTTTAATAAAGAGATAGAGGTATTCCTATTTCCTTTCAGCATCTGAGGGAGCTACCTTCATGAAGGTCATTCTCCTGTAGCGATGTTTTTTTTAAAAAAATCTTTTTACCTCTTGCATTCATGAACAAGAGTATTTAAATATGTAATGCAGCTTTAAGGTAGGGAATTATACAAGTGGGTTTGTAATTGAATATTGTAGGACAGTGCAATAGCCATTACAGATAACTTTCCAAAAATGCTTTCATTCTAACCTTCAGCTTTCACTCCTAACTTTCTGAAGTCTTTAACTTCGAGGGGATGTTTATAGATGCAATCTCTACACTGACTATATCCTTGCTGTTTACTTTCTGTTTAGCACTTTGTTTTAATTTTGCTATTATATAAGTTTAATTTTACTAGTTTTTAGTTGGGAGAGCTAGAGGGGAAAATCACTGTCTTTAGGGATAGAAAATAATCATGTAGCATTGTTTTTCTAAGCATGGAAAACTGCTAGTGACAGAAATTGCAATGCATTATGTTATTGCAAAGAGAAGCACCTTGGAGTGGTCTGATGAGAACTGATGTTGATTTGACAGAGTTCTCAGCTATTCAGAGCTGCTTTCCCCATCTGAACGGTGTGGGTTTTTACAAGTGTTCAGCTTTGTTCATACTTTCTTTGCAATGGAAATTTAATTGCTGCTATTTCAGTTGGGATGACACTAGGTTAGCACTGAGTGTTTTGGAAAGAACTTCGCTGTGAGAACAGGTTATAGTAATGCATGCGACATGGGTGTCTGGAGTTATCAGCAGGCAGTGCCTTTTGCCTGTTTATGATGTGTCTTTCCTATGTGCCCATGCCAGGATTTATTGATTCAGTGAATCAGCTATTCAGAGAAGTGGATTTCTGCTCCAAGAACCAGGTGAACCCTTTCAGGGCTGGCTTGTCATAGGTAAGATTGCTTGAAAGAAAGCAAACTGAATGTGTTTGTATTTTATATCTATTTTATATCTATTCCCAAGGAAAGCTATAGAGTAGAAATAAGCAGGCCAAGGGCATTACAGTAGAGGCTATCACTAAGACCAACCCTCCCATACATTTAGACCGTGCAACTGTGTGGGAAAACCTACCACAGAGAGAAGACAGAACACATTTTAGCTAAAGGTCTGAGGGAAATCTGGTGCCATTTTATATTACTCTGGTTTAATAATGGCATACACTAACTAAATTGCTGGTGAGTCTCCTAATGGTTCTGCCTTTCATGCTGCTGGAACCATCAAACCCTGCTGAGAATCTGAGTGCATCTTCAGTTAGACCTTACAAAACCAGTATGCACACTTTGAGGGTCTCTTGTCCACTCCCAGCTAGTTTGATCTTCGGAGACTGAACGGCATAGCAACTAGAAATCATGTTCCTTTTATTTGCTTGTGTACAAGCAGTTTTAAATAAAAACTGTCAGAACTGAGAACTGTTGCATGAAAATTTGGCAAGCATTTTGCTTGGAACATTTACTATATCCTGTTTCTAAAGAAAATCATCTCTTTGTGCATATCTGTTGTGAAATTCAACAGATTATCAACAGAAGGACATCAGTTCAAAGCAACAACGTGATGTCAATTATTTTCAAACCCAAGAAATTAGGCATTTATTTCTATATACCTTTCTTTGTAAAGTAGTGTCATGTACCATTTAAAATTGTGTTGCAGTTTTAAGTACGATCTGCAATGATATATGCAATATGTCCTTCTTTGCTTCTCTGTTCTATTTTCACTATAGCTGACCAGATGCTTCAAGTAATTATATGTCTAACAGGCAAGTAACACTGATAAATGGGTGATCCTATCTCTCTTCAACTCTAAAGGACTGTCAAGACACTAGCTGATAGATCGAAGCTGAATTTTAAAAAAAATAAATAATCCTGTCCTGTGCAATTTATAAACCAGGACATTTAGTATTAATCTGCCTTCTGCAAAATGAACCAATCCCAACTTTCAGGAAGGCGTCTACATTAAACAGAGAGATACTCTGTGGAAGCCACAATACACAGTTACAGCCAACCTGGGTTCAAGTCCAAATGTTAAAACGTTCTTTATCCAGCTAAAAGGGGGACCTTTTAATAAATTCTGGAACATTTTCTTGCAATAATCTCCACATGTACTTTTTATAAATGTAAACACTAGCTGTTGCTATGCCCTGATTTTATTTTAACCTGAACTGTATTTACTATACCTAAGGATAATTCACACGGAGCAAAGAGCCCTAATATTTGTATTTTAGAATAAATATTATGAATATCTCTCTCAGGGGAAGAAAATGTTTAGATAACCTGCCTTTCACACAGAAAAGCTGGCTGCTGAACCTTCAAGCCAGCAGTTCTTCCCTGTCTTTCTAACTGAGAGACAGTACTACATATGAAAATTCAGTGCCTCCTGGCCATACTTAAGAAACTCTATTTCTTTGTGAAAGAGGGAGAACGTATGGAAGCTGTAAATAAATTATGATTGCCGAAGATCAGAGGAATTTTTACACAAGACCAAAGCAACTTAAGCTCATTCTTTGATAAAATCCTTTAATAATTCAACACAGTGGTAATTTTGGTATTGCTAGAATTCCTAACAATTGAACTGATCTCCAGGTTGTTAGCAGATGATTAAGAATTACGTTATTAGTAGCTGTCCTCTGCAGAAGTCATGCGATTCAATGTTTAATTTAAGCAATAGGTATGACTCTCTTTCTAAGAGGGCCTGGAAATCTCCATGAAAACACTGTAATACTCATTTGATGACGACACACTGTTCAGTTCTTTAATGAGTATTTCTTGCTCAGATGTCAAAGGCGCAATCACTCTGAGCTACTCTTTTTCAAATAATTCGGAAGCAGGATTTAAATTATGATGCCTTAATGAAATAGCATCAGAGAGAAGAATCAGCAAATCTTCTGCCTCCTATCCTTTCCAACAGGAATATCTAGAATAAATACATACTCGCTGAGGAAGGCTCATCCCCTTTAAAAACAGAAAAAAATTGATCCTATATTAGTGGGGATTCACGCTTAGAGTCCTACTTAAAAATACATAGGTTATGAAACATGGACACTGATTTCTCCTTTGCAGGAAGACTATTTTACTTTTACACTGATCTGCTAAGTCTCAGGCATGGACCTGTTGGAAAGGGTCCTTCTCCCGCTGTCATGCCTACACCTCACACATTTGCAGGGCAGTATCTCAGCACCCAGCTCCCAGTAGTGCCCATGCCAGCACACAGAACACAGCTGACCCCTTTCCCATGAAGTACGAGGGAGCACATGGAATTTCACACAATCAGAAGTTTGTGCTTCCTAATGGTGTGCAGAGACCAAGGAGCACCTTTCATCCTATCCTCTGTCTCTCCCTCTTCCAGTGATTTAAATCCATGGCCCTTCCTCTGTTATGGGGCTCACCTTACCCATCAGATAAGGTAAACCTCAACACCATTCTTAGGTAATCATCCTGCTACATGTGTGTCCTTGTCTTCAGACCAGAGAAGGGTTGCCTCGCACATCAGAAGCCAGGAACTCTGACAGGTCCACATAGGTGAGACGGGTGAACAATTTGAAATGGTTGAGCTTCCACATAGGAACATAATAACAACACTCAAATTCAGAGTGTTGTTAAGGCAAAATATTGAACCAGGAAAGTCAGCAAAACTATGATCAGTTCCTCTTAAAAATTTAATCTTGCTTATTGTAGATAATGTTCTTTTACTGAGCTTTTTCCTCAGCTGATATAAACAACATAATTCTATTGAAGCCAGTGGAGTACTTGATTCTTACCAGCTGAAGATCCTGCCCCACAGAAGAGCACGCTTCCCTTCCCAAATACTTTCCTTTTTTTTTTTGTTTTATTCACCTAATACTAATAATAGTCTGAAATTTTTGAATAACTACTGTGTAGGCAAATGCACTTTTAATAACAAGTAAAAGATTCAAATTCAAACCATTTGGTTTAAAAAAAGAAGAGAAAGAAAGAGAAAGTGAAAGCCAGCATAAACAGTAGTGAGCTGGCAAAACAGTGAACTTCCAGATGTGCATTAGTTTATTCTCAGGCAGGGTCAGTTAGCATATTTCTGTTCTGGATGTGCATTCATCTTCTGAACAGGGTGGAAATTCAACGTAATGAGCACCTGAGCATCCATTACTAATGAGCCAGATATGCCCTGTTATTTAATTTGCTCTTTTATAATTTCATACGCTATATATTGCTTAACACTCTACCAGTCAGTCTAATGGAGAAAGCTTGTCTTCATCCTTTTCACTCTCTCTGCTAGTAAATGGATTTAGAAAAAGGAATGTAGTTTATTATTCAAAAATGGTTTCTAAGACGGTTCACAACAGGTTAATGAATGATATCTAATACTCATATTAGACGAATAATATTAATAACAGAGAAGAACATGAGGGTCATAGTGCTAATTGCATAGGAGGTCCAGCCAGAAGGCATCTTTATCTTAGAATTCAAGACGCACCAAGTTTGACTAATCACCCACAGTGTGTTTGCAATTAAAATAACACTGTATTAACCCTGCCAATGTAAGGTATCAATATTTTATGTGTGGCTTGACAGTTCTAAGCTGAACATTTGTGGTGCTTGATACTGTGCTCACATAGAAAGCACACAGCTCTTGCTTTGCTTAAGACTGCAACCAAGGAAGTTACACAGGGGAAAATTCAAAGGAGATATTTTTTCAAAAAAAGTCATTTTCTTCTATAATTTTTTGGAATGGTGCTAATATCATCAGAAAGAGGTATTTTGTATCTGAAGTTGCTTTATACAACATAACACAAAAACTGGGATGTTTTAGAAAATGTTGAACAAAATTCTATTGAAATCAATGGAAAGACTCCTCTGACTCCTTTAGCTCCACCCTGAATGGAAGGAAACGAAGCGTAATGTCTTCATTTTAGTATGACCCTGACTGATTGCTGCACAAACAAGTTTGAAGTAGGCACAAGGCATGTGGCATTAACAATAGCTCCATGTATGAGGCAGATCTTCACCTGGTTTAAATCGGCATGGGGGTCAGAGCATGTGTGTTCTGTTAATCATGTAAGCCTCTGTTTTACACACGTAAAACCTATGAAGCAGCTTAACTTGCAGACTGAGCTCTGTTGGAGCTCTGGTTGTCAAAGAGGACAATGTTGGCCCTTTCTCCTTAGCCCACATCCCTGAGTTCTCCCCGACACTCTGCCCAACTCTCCTGTAGATCTGGTTTTCATTTGCATCACTGCTGTTATACTTGTGATAGCTCATCTGTAGCAAACACAGCTGCCATTGTCTGAAAAGCCACTGAACCTTCATCATTTACAACTTAAAAAAATAAAGAAGCCCCTGTTCCCCTCCCCCAAACTTTGATGAGTGTTGAGGGTACTCCAAATTCCCAGATCACATGCCCAGAATCATTGCATAACTTTCTAGATTTTTCTGTAAAAGAAACATTTATCTAAGAGCCAGGTGCTTTTTTGAATTCCACTAAGCATGTTACAAAACAAAGTAAAAACTGCAAAACTCTTGAAAATGTCTGTTCACAATGAACCAGCACTAGCTTCTTTGTTAGATCTCAGGTGTTTTATGATACGGTTTTGTGCCAATGGATTTTTTTATATATATATATATATTATACTTGTTGGTAGTCTGAACACTTTCAAATGTTTGTCAATTGACAGTCTCTACATAATGGGTACAATCCATATCTGGGTCAGACCTTCCAGTTCAGGTACAATAGCTGAGCTCCCTGGAGCTGTGATTTTTTTCATGTGATAGATTTGTAAAGAACTGAAATGATGCCAAGTAGACTTAAATGCTTTTCCTCAACTTTTGCAAACAGTCGTGCTTCTGCTTGGATCTTCTGCAGACAAAATTATATAAAGTTATTTCAAGTTTTAAAGAATATATTGAGAGAGGCCTGTGAGATATAAAACTAGTAATTTCTATCTTATATCTATCTTCTTCAGAAATGCTTTGCTGAATATTCCTGCAGTTATAAATATGGTCAAAGTTTGTAAACCACAGACAACACAGCATAATGTAAACTTTTTAATAAAAAAACCAAAGTCAATAAACAAAATTCATATAGAAGAGTAGCTACTAGGTCATGCTGGACAATAAAGGAAGGTCCCAATTAAAATCTCATAGAAACAAATTATTTCATTGTGCACAGACATTTTGAAAAACCCTTTTTTTCTTAGTGCCCCAAATGCAAACCCTTTCAAAATGAAAACTGGACTAGTTTTCAAAAGACTATGGTCATGTTTGGTTGGTTGGTTGGTTGGTTTTTAATTCAACCATCTGGAATTGACCAGAGGATGTCTTTCCTTTGAGTCTGGGGAAACTTTTAGCAAAGATACCAATTAAATATTTGTGCCGCCACAATACATTTCAGGTGCAGTGAAAAGTCAGGCACTGCTCAACAAGTGGAAAAATTATGCTGGTCAGGTTGGGTACCCAGACCCCAAAGTGGCCTGAGTGGAAGTTCTGGGAGAGGAGTGAACACCTCTGATCAAGTTATTCATCTTCAGAAACCCAAGTCAGATCATGACCTCATCAGTGGGACCTGATACTCTGTCAGGCTGGTCTTTGGGTGCTTTAGCAAACTAGAAACTCTTGATATTCCTATGGTGTCAGAAGGGTGTTAAAATATTTTCACATAGGAAGTTGTAAATCGCACATATGTATGTGTATATGTTTATATCTAAGTATCTTATGTACCCAAACAGGCCAGACAGGTTCAAAACCCTCCTGTCCATGCAAGGATAAGCACTTCTACATAATCCCAGATACCCTTTTGTATTAAGAAGGAGAGGAGGAGCAGCAAGCTAAGAGTACCTTTGACTTCAAACCTTCCCTTGTCCATCAGTGCTAAACAGCCAAAGTATGAACATCAGAGGTGGATCTACACCTTGAGAGAAGCGTGCACCCTAAAGTTCCCTCCCGAAAAAGCTGCCGTCATGCTGTACTTGAAAGCCACAACAGCAACAAAGGATATATTAATCTACTAAGGAATGTGAGCACTTCAAGAAAAACTTGAGAATCAAGGACTTAATGCAATTTACACAGGTAAAGCTGACATTGTCTTGTGAGGGTTGGGGGAGTTTTGTTTCTTTTTTTGCAGAGTGGGGATATTATTTTATAAGATTTGGTCTAGTTTGGGTCCCTTTTTTTGCTAAGCATTTTGCTGAACTGCAAAAGCCAAATGTAAATCTAAAGTTTCTTACTGTACTTCAAAGAGTCATTGAAGAGTCTACAGAACAGACAACTGAGATAATTTTTATTTCTGTTTCTAGGCATACATTGTTTTTTACTGCCAATCAGATTAGTTTCCTAGTATAGACTGGCAATATAGATTGCCCATTTGTGTTTTAATGTCTTTTTTTCTAACAAATGGTTACTAAGGTTTGCTAATCATGACATTAAAGAGACTAAGTTCCCAAATGAAATGTTAAAACCTCCAAAATGCCGTGTGAAGACTCAAGTAATGCAAGTACTATAATAATATGTTAGATCTAAAGCCAGTAAGTGAAGGAGAACTGAGGGAAAATTTACTCTCTTTCTGTGTGTATGTGAGCCTGTGTATCTGTGCATTTGGCAGCACCTTCAGCGTGTTGCTGATGGCAAGAGTCTCTTCCCAAAGAACTGCAGAGAGTCAGAGCATAGCAGATAGCAAACCAGTAGGTACAAGGTAGCAAGAAGAATAGGATAGACAGGAGGGAATGGACACGTTCATATGGAATCACAATGGTAGCGTACTCAAAACTTTTCAGAAAAATAAGAAAGGTTCAGGAAATCGCTCATTACCTTACATGCATTGAAATAGATACATCAGGAGAGATTATTTTCCTAAAGAATGCTTATCAGGACAAAGAATTATTTCAAATTTCTTTTGTCTGTTTGTTTGTTTTCTCTTTTTTAACTTCAATATCGTTAATATTGGAAGAAGAGTCCAGCAGGAAGCAGGTCAGTGAGCAGAGGTCTTTTTAACATTTCATTTATTAACATATACTTCTTCTACTCAGTGCCTTTAGCCACAGTTGTGCACAGAAAAGAGAGCATATCCCAGCCTTGAGCTAAAAAATTCACTGTGTGGCTGTTGATGAGTGGATCGCTCTCTAAAGTGCCTGATGAATTAGGCATAAAGATCTGCATGATAAGGAGGGTTCATTAGCATGAGCTCCCCCTCACCGTAGCAAATCATGCATCCCCAGTCTGCAGGATGACTAAGGGCAGAGGGAGGGTGGCCAGCCAACCCCTTGCCAAATGGGTGGTGAAGACAAGGAGAGCTGTGCTCCCACCGTGACCTTTGCATGGGGGCAGACCATCGCACACTGCAGACCATTCAAGCCCTTTGTCGTTAACCCTGCACAGAACTGAGTAGTGTAAATATACCTAGAGGCTCACAGAAATTGTTTATCACTAAAAGTTACTTGTTTTCCTTCAAAGTATTTCTTGAAAAGTTATTTAAACTTCTGTGGTCTGGAAACAAATCCTTATGTGAATGTGGATATTTCCTGGTTTCTTCCGGCCAAGAACTGCTGCGGTACAGGAACAGGCTTTGGGCTTGATCGCCTCCTGCAAATACTGGGTATATGTATAGCAGACTCTGCAGGACCTCAGCTTGTGTAATCTCCACCAGTGGTCTCCTGTGGAAAAAAGTGCATCCCCAGACACCCTGATTATATTCCTTTTCCAAGGAGCATCAGACTGGCTAAACATGAGTTGATACTACTTTCTGTTGCTGAAATCCAGTGTCAAACTCCTGGAAAGGGAACAGGTATCTCTGGGGATCTTGTATGCTAGGATAAACTAGAACCAAGCCCTGTGTTTCTTATTTCCCACTTCTGTCTAAAAACGTAAGTTGCCTATAGGAGCTACTTCGCAATCTTGTTAGCAGTGTATACACTTTATTTATACACTGTAGCATTTTATTACATTCAAATTTTATTCCTAGACAGTATCAATAAAAATTTCCTGAACTGCCTGGTAAATTATAAGACAGTAACCTGTATCTGAGCTTCATCTAAGGTATATGAAAGGGAATTTTGGGTTTAAAAGTAGGCAGAACAGAGATGCTGAAACAACAATTACTTCAAACGCACACACTTTCTTCAGGGAAGGAAGACTTGTAACCATTTATTCTATTAAGAGAACTTCATAAAATTTAGTTGCCTTTTTAGAACTGAACTGTCATTCATTGTAAACAGTTTGAAATACTGTATTCTATGCAAATGACCTTAGGCTGAAGTTTTGTGGGGAAACAGATTGTTCTTTTGCCCCGGTGAGCTTACAGTTGTGAATGAGAAGTGGGAAGGAGTAAAAATGTTGCTTGAGGTTAAATAAAACATTATGTTTTGATACTTCTTTGGGTTTTTTCCTTTTAAAAAAATGCCCTTAAAAATAATATGGAAAGAAACTAAAATTTAGGTCAGTTGGAACTGAAAAGGAATATGCTTGTTTTGAAAATAGTGAGGAGAATCATTTTAACTCCATTTGTATTATGAGGAGAGAGACGTTTTGTAATGATAATCTGGGTATCGTCATGTCTTGTAGAATAAGGTGAAATTAAAAAAGAAAATTTTTAACAATTTTTTTCTCCCAAATATTATAAATGTCAGTTTTAAAGTTTTTTTACACAAAAAAGTAAATAGGTACTTTGGAGAAATTTTCAGTGTACCTGAGAATTGAGGATAGACATAAAAACAGCTTGGAATTTCTCAGTAGGCACCTATCAGCATTTTAGATGCTTCTGTCTCCTCTCCCCCTTTTCTAAGTGACTTAGAAATCACAGTTGCTTTGAATTTCAGCAAATGCCATACATCTGTGTTGAGAATTTTATTCCTAAGGATTAAATTCAAAGTATTTACATAGCTGTATTCACATTGTCTTGAAATAGCTGGAAAGCTTCAAGGATATCTAGTAGATATTATGTATGCTTAGTATCTAATTAGTATATATAACGTATAGTTACTAGCCCCTCTGAAGAACGAACTAGGGCCAAGAGACATAGGAAATTTTGATCTCCAAATGTAAGCAGTCACTACAATGTGCACCTTCTGCTTTGCTTTCTTCATTGTTAAAAGTAACTTAAGGTCATAGCGCTGCTGCTTTCTGCCACACATTCCTGCCTTTCTGTGCCTCAGACAAACTGAAAAATAATCCCACAAAAAAACCTTTGTGCTTTGCCTCGTTCTAGCACAAGAAAGATACAATAAAATATACAGCCGTGAGATAGTGGGAAGTCAGAAATAGCCTTTTTGGCAGACGAATAATCTTAAATTGTCTTACATAGGTTACAAAACCACACTTAGCTGTCAGTGGTTGAATTCTGCCTATCTCTTTTTAGAGGCTTTTGAAATCTTCCTGAGATTTCAATATAATATACCATCTCAGGTGTTGACTTTGCCCAGAGTTTGACATCTAACTGTCTGTTGTGCCTTTGAAAATAATTCCTTTTAATTTTAGTATAAACTTAAAACAAACTCAGTAGAAAAATCTGGGATCCAGGGGTGCTTTTTGTCATGATGACACAGTTTATATGTACTGTATGAGACTCATGTTTCCAAGAGCAATTAGGATGTTCTGAGTTATATCAATCTGTGTTTACATTTGGATATTTTTATCCATGGATTTATTTTAGTATTGTACACTGCATTGCAAAACATAATTGGCCTTTTTCCACCAAATTTAAATTAATTCGATGAATATGTAAACTTAGCAACTGAGGTTTTTCAAAGCTATCTTTTGGATTTTGACCCCCTGGGGAATATTCATGTAATCTAATGTAGTTGTTCTGAATAACACCCTAGTTAGAAGCCTAAAGTAGGGTAAAGTCAGGTGTCTACACTAAACAGAGGGACATAGACATTTCCAGAATATTATTCACACAAACCAAGTTAGATGCCTGAAAACTGTTTGGATAAATATTTTCTCATCATTTAGCTTTACTGTTCACGTTGGATGTTCACATTTCTAAGTAAAATTGGAAGAAAACATGACAAAAAGGTTAAATCTTCATCATATTTGGAGGGGTGGAAGTGTAAGTCTACCTTACATTTCCCTACCTGTGCTTTTATCTAGGGAAGACACTGTATTTAGCAGGATTTCATATGTATTTTACTGTGCCTCTGAAATTCAGTCCATTATGTGGAAACACTATGGTGCTGAAATGGCTTGCTGATATAATGTTCTGGCACTATCTATAGCCAAATGCAGTGGTAGTTTTAGGATCAGAATATCGGCTACATCACTACTTGGAAAGACCGTGTGGCTGTTGGTGACACTGAAACTGAAAGAGGAAGGGTCCTTCCCAGAATGTTGCTTTCTCTGCTGCTCTTGAGCCACAAGAGTGCATTTGGTGAACCCATAGGACAGTTCTGTAGGTTGTAAACGATATCGTGCTTTCTCCCCCCGCCATATGCAAATTATGTCAAAACCTATTCAGGAAAGCCCAAAAACTCTTGCCAACCAGAAGCCTTAGTCTGTTTTGCTATTTATTTGTATTACCACCTAAGGATCACGTGAGATGCCTGTGGATGGAACAGAGTGGACTCTATACTGAATTTTGAACTGAGGGCAAAGTAGCGTTACTTTTCAGATCCTTTTTCCTTCAAAGACTCTGTAAGTCGTTGTGCCGAGCTGTGATTTTTATAAAGGTTTAAAGTACTTGCCTTCAAAGAAACAACATTAAGAGATACTTGAATGGTTAATGCTGTTTCAATTAAATTCTAAAATCCTGTGACTCTGTATTCGTATTTTTACTGATAAAATGTATAGTGATTTAATTGCCTGGATGAGATTTTTGCATTCCTCTCCAACAGACATACTTGTAGGATGGTAAAGATGTCTTATGTGGCAGAACAACATCTTAAGCTCACTTTTAAGATAATGATGTTATACATGAGGACCTAGTAATAGGAAGTTAAGTGAAAAGTAGATATTTTTTTAATGTAAAACTTTTTAGTACAATAGTCTAAGTATTTATTATTCAGCTGAGATGAAGGAAGGAGGAGTAATAATACTTCTCTATATTTGGACAGAAACAAGACTCTGAACTAAGTTTTTGGAAGCGAATATTTCAAGATAGTTCTCTCAATCTCTTCTGTTGAAACGATTTTACAAAGTATTCAAATATTCCTGGATGCAGGACCTGGAATTCAGGTTTACACTTCTAGGGAACTTCTCAGAGTGCCAACACAGAGTCATTCTACCTCTTTTTCTTTGTTTGAGCTGAAACAAAAATAATCTAAAAATGATACTGTTTTTCGGTCCGGTCATCAAAATGAGAACTCAGTTATTCATGCAGTCCCAGTCATCCTGAAAAAAGTTCTATTACACCATAACAATATTAAAACAGTAGAACTCATATGTTGTCTCATTATATGTGTATAAAATATAGGATTCCTCAACTCGTCCAGAAATAAGTAGAAGTGTTACCACAAATTCTTTTTTATGTGTGAAGATTCTACATTAGTCTGTATCTGGAAAATCAGAAAGGGAATAGGAAACTGTGATTACAGAAGAGAACTCAAATAGAATATTAAAGCTTGGAGAGACTGTATCTTTTTTATTGTGTCTAATATTAGTCTGAAAGAAAGAGTGTGATACCTTTATTAAACTAAAATAAAGCAGCTTTCTTCCATAATTCTGAGCTTAAAACAATGATTTCAAAATGCCGTGAAGACTATCTTAAGTCTTATTTTGAGCCATCTTCTAAAGCATGGTGTTAGTAGTAACGTTTCTGTCTGACTCCATAGTCTCAACAAGAGTAGCTGCCTGCTACAATATCTGATAGCTACCTGTACTGTCAAAACACCCTCAGCAGGCACTTCTTCCCAGCACAACTCACAACGTATTATTATCACAGCATTTTTTCCTAGTATTTTCTCTTTCTACCCTTATTGAAAAAAAAATAGGGCAATATTCTACTTCAATTGTCCAGTACAAAAAAAAAAGCTATTGTATGTGCCATTACAGTGGTGATGCAGTAGCCTTGTGAACAGCTGTTGTTGAAGAGACACAGTCGGGAATTTTCTTAAGAATGTTTTTCTCAGAATACACTGGTTTATTGAAAGTGAAACTTTTTATTCAAGATGGTATGTACCTGTTTTAGTAAGCCAAGGATTTCTGATCAGGGAGAAACAGACAGACGCACTGACCCACTGTTCAGCTGGCTCATTTAGGATATTTAAATCCATGAACTGAGTCTGGGGACAGGTCAATATTTGACGTGCCCTTAATTCAGTAAGTATTGTAGAACCATTTCAACTTGTATCAATAGTTCAGGGTTTAATGGATGACACAGGGAGGCCCTGATTGCATGTCTGTATATAGAATGGAGTATGGCACTGCCATCTTACAGAGTAGAAGGGACTAATCAAAATCTGGAAGCAGTATACGGTCGTGTCAGCCTGCTGCTGGACCTACAGAATTTACCTGTGCTGAGGACTGCAGTGCATTAGCTTACAAGCACAGTCAGTCTCTCTTGTGCTTACACTAGTTTGGGGAAGTGTCACTGAACTGTGCACCACATCAGTCAGGTCAGCTATAGCTATGGATCTCTTCAGTGGTGTAGAAAAAATCATGCTGTGGACTGTGCCTTCCGGCTCTGATTTTCTTTTCCTACTCCCCACCCTTTTTTTCTTCTTTCTTTCTTTTTTATTTGATTTTTTACTGTTGTTGTTTTTCTCCTGGTTCAGAGCAAGAAAACTTAAAGAATCTTGTAAAACTTCCCTTGGATGAGAAAACTGTTTCCCAGCCACTTCTGAACATTACAGTGTCTGGAAGAAGAGTAGGGAAAAGGCCGGAAATTGCTAAGGAGTCTACAATATATATTTATAACTCTGGTCTGTTAACCATAGCTAGAACTTTGAATGAAAGCACGGTTTAAGCATGAGGACTACCAAGTGAAATCCTTAAAGCAGCACATTCTTGCCTTCTGTATGTTGATGTAAATACACGGTGTCTGCAAAGTTTCCGATATTGCATCTGCAGTACACAGTAGTTAGTAAGGACAGAAAATAACAAGTGTTAACAGGTAACAAGCGATGTATTCATCTGTGCTCCATAGAATCTAAAAACTAACAAAAAGTCTTAAAATCTAAGCTTGAGGCTGACACTGAGATGTCTTCTGCTTTTGAGGCTATGCCTCCTTTTACTAGAGTACAGTCCAGCAACATCTTCCTTTGAAGACATACATGACAGAAATGTTTAAGCCCAGCCCCAAGGTAAAAAGGTACAAAACATGATGAAAGTACTAATGCACAAAATCTACTGCCAGCTCCCCCAAGAATTAAAGAAACTTTACAATGTCCAGTTCTTTCCATCTTTTCTGGCAGGGACAGAGCTTCTGTTTCTGGCCTTTTAAGTTTTAAATCAAAGAGGTGTCAAACTAGATATTTGCTGATTTGGATCTACTTTGAATTGACTGCATTTTTAAAGAATTGTTGTTTTATATCTCTGTTAGATAAAGCATATACAAGTTAAGTGACTTGCTTAAGGACATACAATGTATATTCATGACACAGCTGGGAAGGGAATCTGAATCACCTGATTTTCAGAACTAATCTGTAAGCAATAAACAAGCTCTTAACATCTAAGTTCTAAACCAAAGCTTCATGTTCTTGTTTCTGGGTATTCGTAAGAATTGACACTATATATTGTTAAATTTTCCCTAACTTGACTTCTGGGCATGCTTTTTAGGCCGGCCCCCAGCAGTACTTTTTCAAGCATGCAACTGATTTAAAACCTAAAGAGCAGTTGGCAGGATTATATTTTTCACTTGTCATGTCCTTCTATCCAACAGCAGAATTTACTTACAGGGATGCTAGTTTTCAGCTCAGTGTTCTGCTGTCATTACTGTTCGTCAACTTCTCGATACCTTGCTAGAGAGTCATGTCCCGAGAACATCCCTGGCTTACTGGTTGACTGGTTTTCTCTTTTGTAAAACCCAGCCTTCCTATGCCAGGAGAAAACTCTCCGCACAGGCATTCACAGACTTCAATTTCCCCCCTCCTTCTCAAAAACATGCTCTTTTTCTGAACTTTTAAATGTGTCTGTCAAAGAGGCAAGCTCTTTAAAATGAAATGCGGGGGGAATGGGGTGGGACAGGGGCCCACCGGCACCAATACAACTGACTTGTTTTCTCTGGCTTTTAGCTACAAGTTGATACCCTAGCTTTGTTTTATCCCTCATTGGATGCTTTGGCATGAAGCATCGAAAACGTAGATTGGTGGACTTATTCATGGCATTTCAAAGAGAGCATCATTTGGGCCATACATTAGCAAGCAGGCGAAGAATTAATAACAACACACGTGGAAGCAAATGAATGTTTTGCTTGTTGAAAAAGAATGAGAAAGTCAGACAAAGGCCTGGGCTCTATGTCCTTGCCCTCCACAGTAGCAGAAGAAATAATGTTATGAATAGCATTTAACTTGAATTTGTAGCAAACTGCTGCTTTTATCATAAACAATTGCCAGATGGTATACATTATCTTCCTTTTTTCTCCTTTCACAAAAGCAGCATTAATTGCAGAGCAGCCCAGGGCTCCACTCAGCTCATCAGTGTGATAACACTTCATGACCCTGATTAGCCGTCAGTCTACTCAATTAAAAAGATCATTTAGACATTCACCCAATCATTTGCCTATCGAGCCACCTGGGCCTCAACCAGGGGCTCCATTTTTAACATTCTCCTGCCCTCTCTCATCTCGCCTAGCTTTTTTACATATCTCCAAAAGACGTAATTGAATTAAATAAAGCGTCTCAGGGGCAGCTGCAACATCTGCTGTTTGTGGTATGTCAAGCCTTCAGCATTAAAAACAGTTACATATGCTCCAAATTAGCAGGTCGCAGAGATGAAACAGTCGATGATAGTGTTTTTGTGCCAGCGTGAGAAGCAGCTCACAGCTGTGTGCAATTTACAATTAAAGGCTTTATCAGAGCTCAATTGTACTAGTGAATCAAGTGGTGAGAGGTCAGTTAGTGAATTAGACCAATTAGAGCTTGTACAGTTAAATTATCTGTCTTATTACCTACTGATAAACAGCCTTGTCATATCTTTACTCAGATGATGAAGCTTGGAAGTGTTTTATGAGGTGATACTGTACTTTTTTGTGTGTGTAATGGAACTCAGTAGCTCAGCAAAGTTAGTCTGATGCAACAAGCGTGCAGCAAGCAACTTCTTAAAATGAAGAGAGGAAAAAAAACAAAACCCAAACACCTGCAGTTAGAACCTTTAAGCAAAGTTAAGTTAGAACACGAGTTAAGATTACAAATGTTGGCTGTATTTCAAGATGTATTCTTCTGCTTGGTAAAGTCTAAATTCATAAAGTTAACTGAGGGAAATGTTATGCTTTTGATTTCTAGGGTTTTTTTAATTACTGTCTTTCTCACTCCCACTCTGAAGTAGGGATGGGAGGCAAACGACAGAATCTAATAAAGTCGGGCTCTGGTTTCATACAGTAAAATAATGCAGTAATAATGGACAAAGACAGAAACTTCTGCTTCTTAGTCTCAGGATTTACGCGGTTCTGGAAAGCATCGCTTGTAAGTCTGGACATAGATGACTGAAGATGGATGAACTGAACTAAGGTGAGCTACTAAAACCTTTTCAGAAGTATTATGCATACAAGTGTGTCAGTTTACAGCTGAGCAGGATTAAGCATCTGTTGTTGCCATGTCGTCTTACTGTGTGAATGAGACACGAGCTGCACCAGGTACTGCAATGCCAAATTTATAGGCACCCAGCCCTAAGAATTAGGAACTTGCTGTCAGGGGCCCTGTACAATTTGGGGGGGACAGGGAGTGGTGAGGATTAAGATTAACCAGCACGCCAAAATATGACCCAACCTTTCACTAAGTTGCATGGCAACTTACCAGTGTTGCATGGCAAATTCAGCCGTTCTAAGGCAACACTGTCTGAGGATCAGAAGTCTCAGAAACCTTCCTTGAAAGGGACTACCTGTGCTTTGCTCTTGAAAATGAAGTAAGGGTCATACCTTTCTTTTAAACTACAATCAAACACTAATAACATGGTGGTGCCATTCTGCTTTTAGAGAAAGTCCTAGAGGTAGATCATCTGTTCAATTCTCTTCTCTGCAGAAGATAATCAATGATGTGTTGGGCCACAGGACCAAAAAAGCACTGAAAGTGTGCCTGGTTGTATAACCTGGCGGTTAGGGAATTTGGTTTAAAGAAGAAATATTGAGTACATTCCCAAAGTTGTGTTTCAGTCTTTCACATCAGTCTGTCATTGGATAAAAGGCATAAATGTTATGCATCCTCTGTAAACTAGTGTCCTGAATCACTGTTCTTCTCTTCATTCTTTGGGAAGACGGGTGGTGAACACCCTTGTAGGCCATCAGACAGTGGGATAGTTAGGACGCTTCAGGGTTAAATCTCTGTGAGCAAAGGAGGATGTTTTACTTCAAGATCTGTAACTGGAGACTGTTCTAAATAACTCTTCTATGTGTGTGGAGCTGGGCTGTTTAAGTATGTTCAGGACACATCCACCAGACCCAACTCTTAGCTGAGATTAAATGCTAGTCGATTACTAAAGAGAGATTTGGTGGGGACGGGGGCAGCTGGGGGGGTTGTTCTTTGGTTCCACCCTAATATTTTGTTGGTGCAAACATATTTTTGCAATGGGCTTTTGGATCATGTTTAGTGCATAGCTTCAGTGCATCTATATTCAGGCATACAGATTTTGCAAAATGAGGAGGGTAAGTTTCAAAAAGATGTCTTGAGATGTCTTACTAAGGATTGTGTTTGAAATAAACTAAGAAAGTTGTGATGTTGGCATTGAGGGGGGTCCCAACCAGTTTCTGCCAGTGAATAACATTGATTCATTTTCTGCACGTTTGGGACTTGCATTTAAAGAAACTCTAATCAGCATGAAAATGGACCTCTCTGAAACAGCAGATCTAACATTTTAGTATTTTCCTTAAGTGCGTCGACCTCATTGCCAAGCTTCAAAGGTTTAAAAAAAGTATTTGAAAGAAAGAGAAGTTTTTGAACTTGTGGATGAAAAAAGAAAGAAAAAGAATGTTTTTGGAGTGTAAATGAACATATTTTTCAACGCTCGTCCTTCCAAGCAGTAGAGGGTACTTAGTTCATTTCTCGAGGGGAGGAGAGAAACACAGCCTAAGTAATCTCAGAACTGCTGAGATCTGAATGTACAGTGTACACTTGGTCGGGATCCTGATCTCTCCTACGGTGCACATGCTTCTGGCAGTTATCAAAATTCTTCATCCTCTCCAGACTGTTGCAGTCTTGCAACTTCTGAATGACATTTGCCCTTGATAAGCCCAAAGTGAAAAATTCAGCCCCAGACATCATAATTTTCTATTTTTAAATGCTAAGTTGTATCTGACTATTTACATTAACTTTTGGTTTTGCCATGAAAGTGAGAAAGAATGGCTCATGGTAAACAATGAAACAATGAATTAGAGCTCTGTTGTTTTTTTTTATTCTTGCCCTTGTATGACAATCGATAAATTACTTCAGTCCCATTTTTAAGACGTAGGGGTTCCTGTAGCGTTCTAAAAAGTGATTTTGAATTTTAAGTGTCTTTTTCCTTCCAACAGAGGTTAAGTCCCTGTGTATATAGCTCATTATTAAAGATAAAGATGACACTACTTACATAACTCAGTCTTTGTCTAAAATAGGGGAAAAAAACAAGGAAGTTGGTTAGAAGCTAAGATATTGCAACAAAAAACCCATATTATCTTGACACTGATTTCTTGAAAATTCTATTCCAAGTACAAAATCAGTTTATGGAGGATACAAGATCTAAAAAAAGACACACTCAGAGTTATCAGTGAATGATAATTACTATTTATCATCTGTTTGCTGAGAAAACAGGAGCAGTAAGGGCATTGCATCACTTACCGCACTTATTAACCTCAACTTGGCAAGCCAAAGTCTTCACAGCACAAGGTAGTGAAGCTGATCATGGGCTTGAAAACACTATTCAATGGGGCACTGTCAAGATGATAATCTTCTGACATTTAATTTTTATCTTTGTTACTAGTTACAGCTTAAATAAAAACAAAGAATTTTTGACCACTGTTATTTGTTTCCATCTGTTTAATTTTTTACTTACTATTTTTTTTACTTAATAGAATACATGGTTCTGTTCAGCTAGTTTCATCTGAAATTTTGAGACCACTGTAGCTACTATCTCCAGACATCCACAAATAATGCTATGTAATATACAATCATATCTCAGCATTATGCTTTACATTTGAGTGCTGTAGCTTGTGCATCTTCTTCTGTAACTTGTCACACTTAAAGTATCCCAGTGTTCCCTTACCTATCCCTGCAATACAGACAGATGCCTCCTGATATCATTGTGAATCAAAAAAATCCCACCCTATTAATGGCAGGTGCTGGCAGTCTTCCTTATTGTACAAAGCTCTGCTCTTCCCAGGCCTGTGAGCCACGGCACATGCCTGTGTACCTGAAAGAGTCAATGGAATTGATCTCTTCTTCCTGCCTGATTCAATTTAGCCGGCATCTGCCATTGCAGCACAGCCTCCCTGCCTGTCCTGTAGCAGAGCCACGGAACTAAAACTGATCTGAATTCCTCATGAGCTGCAGCTGACTTGACTCACCGGCTGGGCATCTCCCACCTGTGTAACCCAGCCACAGCCCTTCTCACGGGTGCGTTACAGAAATTTGTTTGGGACAGTTGAACATTGAAAAGCTAGTATATGGTGATGAATATAAATGTTTAATCCATGAATATAAATGTTTGAAGAAGTGGAGCACAAATGGCGTAGCGGTATTTGTCTCATGGGAACAAATAAATGACCCACCCAAGGAGAAGTGCTTATATGCTCACAGTAGTCAACTTAGTTTTTACAAAAACTGTTTCTTCTTAAAATCTCTGCTTTCCCATTTCCCAAACAGCACTATCACAGAGGATATTATGCAATAAAAAGTTCAATAAAATACAATAAGACACTGAAGTAATTTGGTTCTGATGCATGTATTTCTCTGGAATGGTAAACTGGGACTTAAAACAATTTAGTTGTCAAGTCCATTTTCACCCATCACACTTTGCCAAAAGTATATCTTCATTAAACCTCAGCAACAGTCCTTTTTATTTTTTTTTTTTCCTGCACACATACCCTAAGCATCCTTACTTTTTCTCTGGCATAAAACCCTCTCATTTTGTATAACAAATCTGAGCTCTCTGAGGTGTCGTAAGGGCAAAGTCTCTGTCTTCGCTACCTATAGGCACTGATTCATGACTGAATAGCTTTCCTTTTCAGATAGCCATCGTGGTTCCTCCCTGTGATTGTTTACTCTGTCCTGTCTTCAGAGTTTCCTGCTTTCTCTTAGCTGTTAATATAGAGGCAGTTAAATCACCACAGTTTATAATACAGCTCATTCAGAAATTTAAAATTTCATTGCTTTATTTAAGACACAGGCTGCAATCTCTGTTACTTCACTGCCTGTTAAATGAGCATTTTGCCTATCCTTGCACGACAGACAGGGGCAAGAACCACGGTTGTTCCAAAGTAATTATTCCCAGCGATGGATCAGAGACCTTAATTTTGGTCTCCAGGACTGCTTCCTGTTGTTTTTTTCTTGAACATCTCAGGGCACAGGCAAATCTCATGCCCATTTTGTGTCTATATTATTTTCAGGTTATTGCTTCCCTCTCTTTGTACTACTACCTACACATACGTTGTTTGTGTATTTTTAGTAACATACAGTTTGTGTCAAGGAATTAGTGAGGGAATGAGGTTGTATAGAAATCCAGAGCAGAAGTTCTTGGTAAGATTTTGGAAATAGTTGGCTGGTGGAGGTCTGGCAGAAGTGGTGAGTTTCCATCAGAATGGTTTGGCGGGGAACTGCAGGAGATCAAGAAGGCACTGGAAGTAGTAATAGATGTATTTTTAGTGAAATGTACATACAGCAGTATTTCTAAACTGCATCACTGGTATGACAAACCAAGTAGATACCAAGTGCTTCCTCTGAAATAGGAGAAGCATTACCTACTTCTGTGGAAGCAGCATAGAGTGTTTCTGTCTTGATGAGGCAGAAGTACATCAGCTCTGAACTTCCAAACTGACTTTATGGTTTCTCCGTAGTTATCTCTGTTCCTCTTTTTATTCCATGAAAAAATACAGAGCAAATCACCTGCCTGTACTAAATCAGTCCCACAAAAGCAATTGTATTCGTTGAAATAGTTTCAGAAGCTGTGAAAGTAGGAGAGTTGCTTAAAAATCTTGCAGGTTTATTGCCTTTCTGGTTTGTAAACCTTTAAGTAACTTTCAACATTTCCACGACTATCTTTTTCCTATGTCATTACAGAATACAGAAGGTGCATCGGAGGGTGGTACAGTTTATTAGAGCAAGTTGTAGGTCCCAGGATAACTAGATCAATGGGGTAAGTTCTCTGACTACTGGATAGATAATTCAGGGAATAACTTACATATACATTTGTAAAGTGCATTTGGATATACCAAATAAAGCGGGTTTTTTACTGCCACCCTTTTACTCCAACTTAAGACCCTGATCAGCTACTAAAAATACAAGAAGAAGCCAGATGGGAGAATGAATCAAAAGAGATCTTTGGACTTGCATCATACTTTTTAGATCTAATAACTCCCGTCTTAGAATGCTTCAATTAATTTAATCCTATAAAAATCATAACTATTCAGTACCATTTACTATATTTACACTCACAGTGAAACAACTTCAAATTGTATAATGATTTTTTTTTCCTAGTTATTTTCTTGAGAAGGAAATCTCTAACTCTCTTTGTTAATTTAGATAAATGGAGGGTTTTGGTTGGATTTTTTTGTTGTTTTTTTGGTTTTTTGTTTTTTAATAGGCACAACACCAGACCTTCATATTGCTCATGAAAGATTAATTCTTGATCCATTATTATTTTTACTCTATGTTAATAATGTATTAGATGTGCTTATTGCATATCTGTGGATGTATAGATGGGTACACTTTGGTTAGACCAGTCAGAAGTGTTGCTGAGATCACCCTCACTCCAAACGGATTCTAATGCTTATTGGTTTCATGTTTTAAGAAAAATGAGTCAGTGCATGAAGGAGTTTTATTCAAGATGTACTTATTAGATGTGTTGCCTCAGTGGCGATTATACTTTCAGTATTGATCAAACCACTCTCCCCTGGTGTACAGATGATTAATTCCCTATTAACTCCTAAGATATGACTAACCCAAAGAGTACATTTTAACAAGTGGCATTGCTTCCTCCAAAGTGCACACAAAACCCCTATGTTGAAAGTAACTCCCCAAAAGACTTTTGTGTGCATTTTTTACCTGGTTACCTTGATGTATTGTTTCTCCTGACATAACACTTTTTCCTGATTTTGCTGAATAATTCCACTTTATTCTTGCTTTGAGTAACACCAGACATGTGCTCATTGTATTTTTCATATTCCTTCTTATAATTGTATATTTAGAGCTGGTTTTAAAATTTAGATGAAACCTTTTAAATTGAAAAAATTCATGGTTCTGCAAAACTTTGCTGATGTTAGAAGTTTCTACCTTTTTGACCTGGATTAATTAGTAGTCAGTGGGAATAACATGTATATAAATTCCAAAAGTCTTTGCAGTGACCACGTCAAATAAACTTGTGAAGCTGTGTTTGTGATTCTTGAAGCAAAATATCTTGACTGATGGCTATTCTGAGTGAGACTTTTTCAGTTGCATTTGTTGGAGGGTTTTATTATGTATACGAAGCCAAGAGGAAAGCGTGTTCTCTAGCTAAGTCATTTAACGTTTCATGTAATGTTTGAAAGACCCAAGGTGGCCCGAGTACCAGCCCTAATGAAAACTTTGTCATGCATATCTCTAGCAGGTGACTGAGAGGGTCTTAATTCTAAGTAGTTTACTGCTCAGTGATCTTGTCTTGCTGAGGGAGTCACAGAGTGGCAAAGCTGGAACCTCAACCTTTGTGCACGTGTCTTTATGTACATATGGGAAATTTCAAAAAGGTCATGATTTCATCCTTCTGCAGCATAGAGAAAAATAAACCCAAAGGTATCATCAAATATGAAGACTAATACTCTCAGGTGCAGGCAGATTTCCGAATTGCTCATCAGTTTGCCATACATTAGCTGCTGTTTGTAAAGCCAGTCCTGCAAGATGTGTGTTTAGAAGAAAACTTGATCACATGAGTAAATCTCTAACACAATATAAAATTTGATTAGTGCTATGATTAAAATTCTTTGTGTGCCAGTCTCTGTAAGATTTAGGTTTTAATTACCTAACTTCTCTGAAAAGTATCTAAACTTGACATCATTTCTCTATTACTGGCCATGATCACATCTCCCCAAATTACTGTTATGTGTTAATCTTACAAGCATGCAGTTTTTTCTTTTACGGAACATGAATGAAGCTGTGAGTTAGTCTGAACCTGTTACCAATCACTGTGAGATCCCATAAGATGCTAACACATTAACCATCAGGCTGATTACTAAATCAAGCCTCTTTCTGTGGACATTTCTGTGTAAGGGTTCTAGCCAGGCTCACTAGCTAGGATTATTTGAGGGCATCAAAACATTGGTCTATCCTGCAGCAAGAATTAAGCACAAATCAAGATAGATTTACAGTTACATTACAGAGAAGTAGAGGAGTGCCTTTTTTCTTACATTTTTATTTTAACTTTTGCAGTATCCCACCTTTTTGTGACAAGCTGCTTACCATATCTTGTTTTAAAATATCAGGGCTGAATGGTATTGGAAGTTTTAGATAATATACTTCTTGAGTTAGTAAAAACCCTATCTTGTGTGTGAAATATTTTCAGTTGTGAATTAAAATTAAGTAGGTCCTACTTTTATTAACAAACATTTTGGACAGTGTCAGTTTCCTCTATTCAATACTCTTTTAACACAAGAAGTTTAGAACTAGTTTCACAATCCGTGACGAATAAATTGGGAGACACAATGGTAATGTTTACTGGTTTTGAACCGTGTCTGTCTCCTGAATATTGTTTTCTGGTTTTAGCCAAATATTTTCTACAAATAACAAGAACATGGATTGTTTAAAAACATTCCAAGTTAACTTTAAACATTCAGATTATCTTGACTAGACAACACTATTCTGTGTTTTAGTACTCTGAATATAACCTTTAGAAGCAGGCTTCTAGAGCAAAAATTTGCAATTATGAATTTCAGATAAACTTCCTGGAATATTCCACAATGCTTGCTTATATGTTATAGATAGACAATCAATTTTAACATATTGTGAACATAAAAGATGAAAAATGAATATGAAAGGGCAAATTAATAGTCAAAGAGAGGATAGATTAAAATTTTTGTAATATGTTTTTACATATATTTCAGTATTCATCTAATTTATTTGTCATTTTAATGGTAGAAAATAACCCAAAACATCTTTAAAGTCTGCTTACATGTGGCTTAAATTAATCTTTACTGAATTTCCTGAAGTGAATATATGATTTTTTTGAACAGGAAACACAAATATTTATATAAAACTTTTCCATAATTAAGGAGACTTTTCATAGCAGTAACATGTCCCCTGCTTTATCTGTAAAATAGCTCAAGGAAACATGTTCTCTGACCAGAACTGATCCATAAATCCATCTTCCTCACTGTTCAGCGTTGGCCGTAGGAGAAGCCCACAAGCCTGGTCACTAACTGTGGTATGCTCCCCTAACATCAACAATCAACAGATGAGGAACAATTGAGGATGCATCCTCACCTATTCCCTTCAGTACCTGCTTTTGAACCTGGTTTTCCATCAATTTGTTTAATCTCTTCTTGAAAGTGTTATTCTCTCCAACTTTCTCTTTGACGGCAAGTTACACAATCGTTACCCGTTGTATAAAGAAGTACTTTACTGTTTAATCCAAGCTGCTACAAGTTTCAGCAGGCAGCCCTGGTTCTAGTGAGTTCGGTTGTCTCTCTGTCAAGACATCTGCAACATGTCCTTAATAATTTTATTTGTTCTTCTCTGCACTTTTTCTGACTCCAGTATGTCCTTCAGGTGACCAGTACTGCTGGTTTTTCTTTTTGGCAGCAGTTGGACTTTGAGCCGATGATTTTAGAGAACTGTCCATGACGATTCTGGTATCTGTCTACTGAGTGGTAAGTCTCCGTTACGAGCTTTTCATGTACCTGATACAGAGCAGAGCACTTAAAGAAGCTAAAATATAGAACACTTTCATAAGGAAAGTCTAATGACTGCAAGACAGATTTCAACAGTTTATTTGGAGTTGTTTTTTTTTTAAAGGAATTAAAGTTGCACCCTCTGTAAGTAACACTTTTCCTTCTATCAAGGGGTACTATTTAGATGACTAACATATCAGAGCGTCTATACATACACGGCTCTTCTTTGAGGAACCTGCACAAAAATTCTTTACCATTTTATCCTACCAATTTTTCAAGATAGTAATGCAGAAGCCTTCTATTTGCTGAATGGCACTTGCTGTGGCCACATTATATCATAATACAGCATTTGGTCACTGATCTGTGTTTTGAAACTACAGGATCAATTCGATGCAAATATCACAGAATAATTGCTTAACCTATCTTCCCTCTTGTTCAGAGCACTTCAGTGTTAAGTATTAAATGAGCCAGGGTTATGATTTCTGGCAAATCAATAAAACTAAAGGATTTGTGACCAAAGCCTTAATTGTCTTAACGAGAGCATGTATGCCTCTCAAACTAATGAATCATCAAGTATTATTGGCTTCTTTTCCCCTTAAACCTTTTGAATACTTCAGATTTTTAAATAGCAGAGTAAATGTTATCTGTGTTAATAGCTTTACAAATTAGCTGTGATTTTGTACTTTGGACTATAACACTCATTACTGGACTTGTGTCTTGTCATTTCCATTTGTCTGTGATAAATGTGTCTGGATCAACTGATTCTGCATTTTTGGTGAGTTGTTATTGGGGTTTTTTTTACATCTTCAACGTGTACGATAGAAGATATTAAGTCAGCATTACTAACTGCACCCACCATATAAATAAGCAGATCTTTCCTAATACTAATTTCAGACACTTGACCAGGGATGAGTTTATTCATATGAAGTGTAAAACCTATGAGCTGGGGTAAACATATCTGTGTCTGGGACTCCTGGAGGAGCATCTATGTTGTGTGGAAACTGCTCCTTCAAAAAGAAGTATGGCCCTCATGCTCAGAAAAGCATATTCACACCCACACGAGTCTTGTAACAGGATTGGCAGTGATCATTCTCCTTACTGCTGAGCTGTAGAGGAGGGCAAAGGAGGAAGAGGAGAAGATAATTTTACAACAAGCAGAGAATGCAAATATTCTTTCCAAAGTTGACAGTGGAGGTGGCAGTGTTTCTTCCACATGGCATTTTGTTTTGCAGCTTTCATTTCCCTGGGCCCAATTGAAAAATGAAACCATACCTCTATTTTTCTCGAAACAAGTGCTTAAATCTCATTTAGTAGGATTTTCTATATTTACCAAAAGTAAAATCATGGGTTTATGTGCTTTGATAAGTAAGTGCATACTGCCAGACCAGGGCCTCAATGTGTACTCTTGCCTTTAAGAAAGCTTTTCTTCTTAAAACTAATTAAAAATGTTGGTTTTAATTGATTTCCTGTTGCACTGGATCTAGCATAATATCAAAATGCATTCTAATGCCTTCAGCAAAGTATTTCAGTCCATGAGCAGTTATACTTCTAGGGACACTACAGAGGACGTAGTCTCATGAAATGTTTTATATGTAGAGATGCAAGATTTAGATGTCATTGGACTGATGAACTTTGAAGCAGTACACAGAATACAGCATAGCAGTAGTATGATCGGCTCATTTAGTTTCCTAGAAGACTAGTTTGCTTTCAAAATCACTGAAGGAAATCCAGAACATTTGCAAGAAGAATGGTATAAAAGGTACTATGACAATAAAACCCGTATGTGAAAAATGCCTAGATGAAGATCTTGGCACCAGTGTTAGCTGAACAGCCCTGAGGGCAACAATTTTGAAGTGACTTTAAGAAAGGTATGATCCACCAGCTTTACAAACATTATCTGGAAGGAAATCAGTGTTTATAGGAAAGCAACATAGATATTTTTTTTTTTTAAATATAGATTTTCTTCTTAATCCACGTATATCTGTGAAAATGCAAGTGTGAGAGGCTACTCACAGTTATTTACTTGTGCAGACAAGTAACTTTCAATTGGTAGATCTGCCCAAGTTTTGTCGATGCAAGATTTACATCCTTTTTCTCTGACGTTGATAGAACAATCCTGTTCTGACTACTAAGCTAGAAAGTAAGCTCGTCTTATTATCTTTATTGACATGAATCATGTCATTAATTTCATTGAGGCTTTTTGCTCAAGGAAGTATCATTCTTCATTTATAGTGTAAGTTTAAACAGTAGAAAAAATCCCAAATGAAACTCCAAATGCAATTCACACTACACACACTCTGAAATATGAATGATGTCTTGTTTATATTTTTATTAACTGTTGAAACTCAAAGCTCATAAAGGTCTCATCCTGCCATAAACTGCTCATACTTAATTCTTTTCAGTGTTTACCAGACACATTCACTACCAGGCAGATGATACATAACCGAGCAGATTCCTTACCAGATCATTAAAGACCTCACAGTAAAACCCCATCTAAAAACTCATAGTACAGTGATATGATCTAGAGATGGCAAAGATCATTAATTATTGGTCTGATTCTGCAGGACAGCAGACAATGTGACTGACAGTCTAACCTGACACTGGGAATATACCTAGAAATGTTCCTTTAAAAGTCCAGGCCAGCCAATAATACTTGATGATTCCTTAGTTTGAGAGCATACATGCTCTTCTATTTTTCCTGCAGAATATTACAGAGAGGTAGCCTGTAAATTTGCAAAGTATTTGCAGAACTAAGAAATTTTGTAAAGAACTATTCTAAAATACTATTGCTAGAGCAAGGAAAGACATAACCTCCTAATCATAAATAAACCATGAAGGTCATGGTCAACACACAGATGACAGAATGCAACTGAAGGACCACTTCAGTCAACTCAGCCTCAGGCGCTGGAGAAAAATTGTATTTAAGTGTACTGATATGTCAGAAGGCAATAATGAACCAGAAATACCATCAACTTCAGGATGACATTCGCAGAAACTGAACTCTAAGAGCATTGATCTTATGTGTAAAGGCAAGCAGAAAATGATTGCAGTTGACAGAAACCGTGAATTTGAGAGACAAATCTTAATCCTAAACCAGAAATAATGAAACTAATAGTGTTTGTGAGCAATGTACTGTACATACATACAGCATCATTGAATACATAATACCAGTGCAACAGAGAGTTTAAAAATAAACTGAAAATAATCTGATGGTAGAGGTTAGTAAACAATTTAGTATGAATTATGTACTTGCAAAGAGAAAAGTAAAATATTTAAAAGAGAATAGCTTTTAAATAGCTTTTAAAATGCCAGCCGCTGAATAGCATCCAGATTGTTTTACGTCTGGAAGTGTCACTGCTAGTCCCACTAAAACAATCTTTGAAAAGGGGTTAAAAGGCATCTGTCATTTTTCATCTGTAATCAAATAATCTATAGATATAAATTACATTTTTAATATATAGCTATCTGAGAAGATCTTCACCACATTTTCATCTGGTGAAAACTGACATTTCCTTGTTCCAATTCGATTGACTTACAGTGAAATACGTTGGCTAAGCGTCTGGCACTTTCATTTTACCACTCCCATCTTCAAGCTCTTTCCACTGAGGATTTCAGGTAAAGGAAAACAGAAATAGATTTTTCAAAATGAGTTTCTAATATTCAAATGGCAGTACGCATTTTATGTAAGAGCTTTTGCAGAAATGTCACATTGCTTAATATATTAATCTCAGTACAACCACTGGGGGGGTGGGGGGGAAAGCTAAAACATCACCTACTGTGGCAGTGAGCCTGAATTTTCATGCCCTGCTAGCCATTATATTTACAGCAGGACAGTGTGTCCTGATATCTCTGAAGCAAAGACCTTTGCAGTTCCTGCATGCAATAACCACAGTATATATCACCCAGTCTCTTTTTCTTATATTTCTTATATTTCTTGCGATGAGATGTATGCAACATTTGATTTGACAACACAAATAAAATGAGTATTTAGGAAAATTTAGAAGCCAGTAAACACGGTTCAAATTGTTTTTTTTAAATGACTACATTTAACGGTAACATCATACCTTTTGGAGACTGATGATTAAATGGACTTTAGGGTCTACCTTTCTCCATCTCTACATTTTAATACATCCAGATAGATAATATTTGTGTTTTTATTATATGCAGTTCATGCAGTCACAATTTAACCATCTGAATTGTGTGTCTGAAAAAAAGTAGAAATTCTGTAAAAGTGGAGAAAAGTGAAAAATATGAGTTTTAATTGCTACATATTTTGTCTTAGTTACATATGCACAAATATCACTTTTTTTCATTGTTTTTGTGCTTGTGCTTTCTGCAATATTTTAAAATATATCTTCACTTTGGTAGCTGAATTCTAATTTCCTATTTATTGATGTTTTAAGTACATACCAAAAATATTCAAATTGAGCTTGCAAAGATAAAGGACTTACTGTTTTACTACTAGAAATTTGATAGAATTGTTAAATGTATCAGTTTAAAATTAGACTTTAACAAAACAGGGTTGATTTTTATTTTATTTTATTTTATTGCTGTAAATAATTCAATTAAAAAGAATACTCCCCAAATTTTGAATGAAAAGTGAATGTAGAAGCAAAATGCAAAGGACCTGCAGAAAATTTACACTTGGCATCAAAAATGGTGTCTTCTGCAAGACCAGTAGATTAAAAGCTGTAACTCCAACAATACACTTCATCAGGTGTTTCTCATAACAAAGAAAAATAGCGCTTGGTATAAGCTGTGCAAAATGATTGCAGAACCATTGTCAAGCCTTGTACTGAAAGCTAATCAACACAGTTCAGTCAACAATCACTAGATGGAAGAAAAGCTGAAAGTCCTGCAATTATGCAATCGTCTTATATATTGAAAGAACCACTGTCCTACACAGAAACAGAAAATTGACAGTGCTTTTGCAGTGGACAAAGACAGCTGGTTCTGCATTTTAGAAATGTGGTGTCTTTCCACAGTTTCTTTTTTCCAGGTTTCTCATTACATTCATGGTGTCTTGGTGTGCAAGTCTAATTTCACGGGGAAAAATTCTCAGAAATATTAATGGATTGTTGCTGAAAAGAGAGGGAAGAGACAAAATAAAATAATTTCAGGTCAACTCAGTGATGCTAAACAAGAAGTAACTGGCCTATGAAGCTTCACTCAAGTTGCTTTATCTATCAACACTGAAAAACTGTGAGCATTAGAAAATTTATTCCTGTGCTTCTGTTAGCCTTAACAAAATCTGGTCCTTGCTTGGGGTTAAAGGAAATACTTTAATTCTGAGCATCTAAAAATTCTGCAAGCTAAGAGACATATTGTAGATGTTATGACAGCTAGAAATACAACTGAAAATAAAACACGTGTCCATTTCCTAATGGCATTTTTTTCAGAATACTCTCTAAACTGAGTTTTGTTTAACTTTGCTGTTTAAACAGGGTCTGTTTGCTGAAAGTCACTAGAGGACTAATAATCACCTTGTGTGCTTTGGTTGACCAGTTGGCTACCAAACCAGAACACTCCCTATTGCCCATGCCAAAGTAAATGTTTTGAAACCATATCAGGATCCAGCTCTGGTTGAAACTGAAAGAATGCAGGAGAAATTAATGTGCTGATAGGTCACTCCTGACTTGCAACTCACATTTAACATCGCAGGGTCTTAATGAAACCTTGTTGTTTTCTGAAGTTCCTCCCCACCCGTAATCCTTCTGCAAATCAAGGTCAGAGACAATTCAGTGGCTGCTCTGACAGACATGAACAAGAATCCATTGAAAGTCAGTGGAAGCAGCCTTACTGCCTCTCGGCACTGGCTCAGGGTCATCGTCTTTAGAAGTCACTAAGCTAAACCCTAACCAGGAAATGAACCAACAAAACTAAATGGCTCACCAGAGTCAATATTTAATGAAAAAAGCCCAAACAAACACTCCACCCAACCCCACAAACCTCACCCCTCTCCCCGTCCAAATTAGTCTCTTCTGTCATCCCGAATATTTGAGAACTGATTCTGGCCTGAAATTATTTTTGGTCTATTGATTCAGAACGAATTGGGTTTGATCTGTTTTGGTCTGAGAGAAGAAAGAAGCTTTCTGATTTTATTCATCTCCACAATTAGAATATGAAGATCTAAGGTATTCTAAAGCCATAGGAGCATATTTTGACTTTTTTAAACTAATTCATTTCAGAACAACTGAATGAAACAAAACAGAATCTGATCATATCTTTAAAAACAAGAAATTGTTTGGAGGTTTTCATAAGGAAATTACATGAATGTGAGACTGAACTGAAAAGAGAATAATAGTTCAAGGAATTTGACTATATGAAAAAAGAAAGAATTTATCAGAAAATGGAGTGCAGAATGTATATAATGTTGATTTATTGCAAACGTTAACTAAAGCACTGAAAGTGTTCTCCATAAAATGCACCTCGAAAATACCTTCCAGCTTCAATATTATTTCACTATTCCCATTACCAAAACTGAAATTAATCTCCTTTCAAATGTTTTTTCTTATTCCTTGCTTTAGTTCTTTCTCAATACGACAGGACTTGGGTTTGCCAACAGAGGGCAATAGTCAAGCTAGGAAAGACTGCATCCATCATTTTTGCAACTTCTAATGAGTCAGAAGGACACATAGAATCCTCATCTGCTTTTATGGATATTGCTGTGTAATTGCAGTGTAATTATGGCGCACAACAGCTTCAGAAAATTATCTTTGAAGAAAACAGCTGGTTCTCTTTAACAAACAGAGATGAAATCTTGTCAATTTAAAAAAAAATCAAAAGGAAAAAATACTAAAAATATATGCCAATAATAAACAGGCAACAAAAAAAAAAAGAAATAACATAAAAAATTGAAATGGATAAATCAGAGAAACTGCTATGAAAAATAAGACTGAAGTATAAAACATTAGAAAATTACAATGATGTGAATGTGCTTTCATTATGTAGTTTTATATTACAAAGCAAACAGGCTCGTTGAAAAGATTTCCATTTTCCTTCTTCCACTCATGTAATGCGTAAGACCCCAATCCTGACAGCACTTCGGCATGCTTTCCACTCAGCAGAAGAAATCCCCGGTTTCCGCAGAATTTCACAGCCTGATAAGGCCAACCCCGAGCCCCGCACTGTAGCTCCAGAGCCACAGAGCCTGCCAAGCCCTGCTCTGCCAAATAAATACTGATGGCTTCTGCCGGGGAGGAGAGGGCTGGGGGCCAGGGTGCCGACGTCTGGGACCAGGCTTCAGTGGGTGGCTGAGAGGAGAGGAGAAGCTGCGTGCAGAGCTGGGCATCAGCGCTACAGCTCTCAGGAAGGGTGCAGCAGCCGTGGGGAACGAGCACGTCGTGGGGAGCAGAGCTTAGAAAGAGCAAGTTTTAGCAGTCAGTTGGGGAACGGGACCAAACCACCTCCACCACAGGCCTGGATGTACACCAACTGACATTAGCTAAGGAAAGTGGATATGGATTTGGTGCACTTCTGTAATGTGGAAACAATAAAAAAGAGAAAGGAAATGATGCAAAACACTTTTTAGTAATTACAGCAAGTATTTCCAAGACTTTTGAAATTTCTATTGATACATAAATACAATTATTATTATTATTTAATTAAACTTTACTAAAAATTAGTCCAAAACAACATTTAAACAATACATGCAGAAACATATGTCATATGGCAATGCTCTGTAAGCCCTAGGGCTAGGAAACTTTCAGTGCTGAAAAGCTTTGTTTCCATACGCTAAAGCGGGTGAACTGAGGGAATGGCTTTATCTCCTGTAGATTAATTTGCACGTGTGCTGTGCAGCTCTTCTGTGGGCAATAGGTAGACAGATGAGAGGGAAAAATGTGCATCATACTAGCTGTAGTATCTGTGTGCCACAGTTACATGATGAATTTCACAGATTTGTGAAGTGAGTTGGACTACCAGACTCACAATAATTACTGAGTAGGGAAAATTAACTGTCTTAAACTTGAAAGCATGTGGCCAAGGTTATGCAGAGGAACTTTATTTGGCATATGGCATGATCTGCGAAACTTTGAAAAGGGTTACATTTTTGTTTATCGGAATCATATTTTAGCAATTTTCAATTTGCACATATTTAGAAATTTTTTGAACACTTGAAATATACATTAATTCTGTAGGTTGCGTCTGTATTACATTATGGAAGCATCACTTGTTGGTCTCCAGTTAAGGATGTGTTTTGCACTTACAATAGGGTTATTAAGGTATAATGATACATTTTCAGTCAATTTAACAGGATAACTAATAATAAGTTAAACCCACAGCATATGCTATGTGAAAAAATTAGCATTTCTGAAAGAACTGTTTAATATTGTTAATGGTGTGTGACTTTTTAGCTTCTTGCATTCCATTTCCTTGTTTGTTTAAATTTGGTAGAAACAGCGATCGGGCTGAAGAAAACCTCAAATCAGAGACAGAGTTTAACTCTTGCATATACGTATTGTTTTCTGTGTCTGATGCAGCATGACTTGCTCAAACATTTATAAAGGCTAGTCTTTAACAGTTGGTCGACTGTGTGGGCAATGCTATTGCTCCATGGAATGGAAGTTTCCATTTAGTTCAAGAGCTTTGAACAATGCTGTGAGTAGAGTGTTGGAAGAATGGACAACTGGAAATACAGCTGCGGTGCACTGGCTAGAGGCAGGAGGCCTACGTTCTCACTGCCATTTTCAAATGCGAGTTCTGCGTTGGCAAAGCAGCAGTATGCCTGAAGAAAATGCATATGGACAACAAATCTAGTAAAAAGTAAGCAAGTTCAGAAAAATGCAAGTTTACTGGTAGTCTAACCAGTAAACTGCAAAGTACCTTCTGCACTGTTATCTGTTACACAGTCTGGGGAACAAATAATCTTAAGCTATACCTCAGAGAAACATGTGGTTGATGTCGCTATTTATCCTGCCTGATAATGAAAGGTTAGGGAAACAGTCATCATTATGGATATTTCTTGCCAAAAGGACAAAAACAAAAAATGAGAAAAATGGTTTCATGAAAAGGCCGTTGGCATGTGTTATTGTCTTTGGAGGAAATATTGGCAAATTGTGTAACTGAACAAAATGCTGAATGTGCTTGAACCTGTGTTTTAAAATGTTCAAGCCACGGTTCCATTATATGGAACTAAATATACTAAAAGCAATACTGGTGAGAAAGTATGTGTAGACAATAACACCAGTTTTCCTATGAATTCTCCTGATTGCTGAAATTGATTTTTAAGTATTAAAATTAAATATGGACATCCATTTCAAGAAATTGCATTTCTGCTTTTGAATCGGTGCGCAATTAATAATTGCAGAGTTTTACCATGCAGATATTTACATTCTTCTTTAACAACGTGATTATGAAAAATTTATTTTTTATATCATAACACACAACAACCAGCAGAGAGTTTTTGTATTTTCAAAGAAAGACACATTCCTGCAGGAGTTAATAATTTAAGGATGGACATGAAGTCAGACTGGGAGGAAGAAACGAGGAATTTTTTGATACACCAAGGACAAAGAATTTATTTATCCACAACAAGGGATTACATAGACCATGGTTAAGTAAATAATACCACCACAATGTTGTAGTGCTGACATTGAGAATAATTGGTTCACATAAACTTCAATGTTGTTCATTGCTTGATTGGTTTTCTAGAAAAATCTCAAAGTTGGAAACACTGAGGGTGAAACTAGCTGTGCACGCCAGATTTTAGGCATCATCTAAATGGCGCAGGCAGCACCTCCAAGTGCAAAGGGACTTCAAAGAAAGGAAGAAAAAAATTTTCAGTCAACAACTTTTTGGCTTGAAGATTTGGTTATGAAACTTCTTCACAGTTGAGGAAGAAGACTGGAAACTTGTACCTGCCTAGGTAATAATGACTAGTCATATTAGTGACATAGCAGTATCTGAATCCATAGCCAACCATAGGAATAGCAAATTACTCTAGGAATTTAGGAAGTATATTTAAAAATTATATGCAAATTGACAGTTGCTTATCATTCCTGAATAGAGCTTTAGTAAAAATAAAGACTGGGTAAGCACTGTGAATCCCAAATCTTTTCATGAAACCAGGGCAGGGACTTCTAAAATTTAAGTGTTTTAGTGCAGAAACCAGGGTTACTGTATGTGTTAAAAAAGTTTTGGGGTTTTTAATTGGTTGGGGTTTTTTTTTTTTTTTAGTGCTGTGCTTTAGGGGAAGTTTTTCTGTCTCTCAGGTAAGTAAATGTAAAAACCATCATGTCTTGGCTGGATGTGAGGGCTCTCACAATGACCAATGTGTTTTATTTCCTAGTTTTTATCCTCTTGTTTTGCTACAAACTGGTTGTGACTTGGTTGCTTTTTATATAGCAACTTAGGAATTTATGGTCATTTTTGTGAAATGGTTTTCACCTGTGTTACCAATTATGACACTGAGAAGCATAATAGAAACATTTCTGTTGGAAGGACATAACTCACATGAGCAGAGTTTTTGGGGGGTTGATACTTCAAGGCCATGTCTCAGATTTATTTTTCATCATGCAGGAAGGCGGAGTTGAGTAGATACAACTCTGTCTCTCAAGTGATGATGGGAATGTCAAGATTCTCCGTCTTCATTTTGGAAGCTCTACTTAAAATAGCCTTCTGAAGCTCTCCTGCTAGTTTAAACGTTGTAGTAACAATGTAGGTTTTTAAAAGCCTCCTATTTTATTCCTGCTTAGTTGTAGTGAGCTGTCAGTTTTTCAAAAAATGTTTTCTTCATTCTTGTTTATTTCAAGGTCAGCTAGAAGAAGGACTGTGTGCACAGCAACTGTGAAAATGAAGCAAAATGTGTATTTTTCTGAAGTTCAGACATATATGAGTAGTTGACATAAAATTCATAAAGGTCGGACTGTTGATGTTTTCACAACTACATAAGTATCTTAATCTATAGCTTCAAAACAGATGTATTTAAGGTAAGGCATAGCTGTAATCATAAAAGTCTTGTATCTCAATAGTTTTGGTTTGGGTGAGGTTATTCCGTAAATCTTAATGACAATATTATTTACTTTTTACTCCCCTGAAAAAGTAAATACAATTTAATTCCCTGTTTGTTAATCAAGCTTTCTAAGACACCCTAAGCCTCATTCTGAATTTATATTAAATATATGACACCAGAAGGAGATTGCTATCCCAGGTTGCTTCCATTTAGCTTGTACTATGCAGATTTGTTTACTATGAGATGTCTTCAAACAGTATTTTCTTCAGCCCTTCTGAATCTGGTTATCATCCTATTAGCAGAATCTTTCAGGTTAAAAATTAAATGAAGTATTAGATTTTGTCTCTCTCTTTCTACTAGTTCTGCTGCCTGAGATTATCTTTAAGCTGCTGGAGGAGACAGAGTTATTCTCCTTTTCTACTAAAGCCCTCATCCAGATCTACCTAATTCTCAAAGGCAGGTAAGCAGCAGCTCCACGAATATAGCTTAGCTTCTCAAGGAAAGTTACAGTCTCAACCAATAATTTATGTTGATTGTCACTACTAATCTTTGAAGTCAGGCTGGAATGACTTCATTGCCCAGCAAAAAGTTTTGTGTTCCTAAGGACTTCCAACCAGTTCTATGGCCTGTTCTGCAAAGAACCACAATTACATGCAAGCATGCTCTATTGCCACCTAAAAATACCATTGTCCTAACTCAAAACATTGCAAGCTATTTAAAATGTTACCAGCTAGTGAATCTGTTATTTTCAAAGATTTGTTTTTAAATTGTCCTTTGTTGCGAAAGGGAGCACTCTACCTATGTGAGTGTTTCCAATGTATTTCCTGCCACCAAGACCTCCATCGTCCATCTAGTCATTTCTAAGTACCCAAAGTTGGCCACGGGCCTGTTTCTGAGAGAGCTTCTTCACGAACATATGGCTGTGCTCAGAATGATTGCTCTGGCCTTCAGTCTGCTCATTTAAGTCTAATGAGGTCCGCAGAGGTGACTGTATGACTCACACAATGAAGTCATTTTTCCAATTAGCATTCTGACAAATGTATTATAAGTAGAGCTGCTTCAATGGGTTTCCACAGCTGGGGGAGAGATCATGTATCACAAAATACTCAGTTACTTTCTTCTGATCTGGTCAGAGAAATTTCATTCACTCAGTACGACTGTTCACACGACAGATGGGTATTTCATGTCTGAGGAGTGTGACCCTTTCCTAAATCAAGATCTTTCTGTATCTTCAAGCTAAAATGCTCATGTAAGGCACAAAATTAACCTTAGTCTTGAGTAGGTACTCATAATGTTCATTCTAAAAAGCATTCCTTTTATTAGGAAGTCTTTTATTAATTATTGTGGGATATAATGTTTGGAAATGTAAACAGCTGACACCTAATGGAAGACTTTTAAGTAAAGGATTGAAAAGCCACTCTTCCTGTATGCCTACGCCCTTTCATTTTGATATTTGTGAATGTTTACTCAAATAGCTTTTGTTGCACGAATATGGGAGGAAGAAGGGAATCCAAAATCACCTAAAGAGTATTCATTATTTTTTATTTGTTACTGGCTAAATATTATTTGTTATTGTCACATTTTAAAAAATATTCATCTATTTAGAAAGCAGAAACAAAACCACATGATTTAGCTAACAGTTATGCTCTACAAATTGTGAATAGTCAAAGTAAATTGTCAGCAAATCACCCTATGTACTGAACTTCAGTACATAAACTGTTCACAGATCTAATGAAAACAATGAATAAATTCATAGGAACTCAAATTCTTTACCAGACAATCTGGAACAGAATGAAGTAATGTACTATTCTAGATAATTTATGCATTATGAATAATTCAACTATCACTAATTGGAAGTTTTCTACTTAAAAAAAAATAATAATTTGACCTTGTTTGATAAAAGATTGAAATTTCTATGAACAGTTTATTTTTCAAAATCCAACTCTGTTGAGATATATAATCAACACCACTACCAAGTGAAAACTACAAGGAATAGTGCAGAAGCTATTTAAGAGAAAAATAAGTCTCTGAGATGATTCTAAAAAACAACAAAGAAGCTGTGGCTTCCTTCCTTTACAAATTGTTTGGGTTTCAACAATATTACAGTGCATTTCTAATGGTTTTATTATTATTATTGTCTTCATTTCATTTTAACTTTGAGGCTTTGTTGCTGTTATCATGGAAGCAGGTAGGGAACAGGACACATACAATCAGTTTATCCATATGAAAAGAAACATAATTTAACCACATTTCTTCAATAAACATCCCTTCTATGTGATATCTCTTTCATATTTCAATAGATAGATCACCTTAAACTATGTGGGAGGACAAGTATTAGAGGTAACGTGAAGTGCAAATTTAATTTTAGACTGTGTACACACCGAAGCAGGGGAACACTCTCAAAGTAGTGATCTTCCTGCCACGATGTTCTGACATAATTGAGTCAAGATTTGCAAAGTGGAGTAGTATCTATTATTGGACCAACTACCACAGTTGGGAAAAATTGTCTTTTTTTGAATACGCAAGAGCTCCTGCAAATTTGAAGTAGATGAAGGAAACTCCAAAGCACGCACTTAATTATTTTCAAAATACCATAAACAGCTGGAGCATGTAAATATGATTCAATACAAAGCCCTGTAACAATACTCTAATTCTGAACGAAACAGAATGAGGCAGTGTTGCCTAGACAGAGAACTAAGGGGACTACAGTGACCAAAGAAAGTATTTCCGGACGCCCTTGCAAACTTCAGGTAAGTTTTACCAATTCATTGATAAGTATCACAGATAAGTGGTCCTGAACTGCAGTGAGTCACTGAGTCATTCAGATCCCTGTGCCCCATTGATTTTCAGTTATGTTAACTGCCTTTGGGAGCAGAAGTCTTCTTACTCACTGTGAGATCCATCTCACCTTCCTTCAGGTGTCTACGGAATACATAGCTACAGCTAGGGCTATAGGCTATCTAAGGCTGTTGCTTCAGGTTCCTACTGTGGAAGTGGGATAGAAGAAATACGGACACAGTTCATCTGACCCACTTTCACCAGCAAATTGCTTCAACAGCAGATGACTTGCCCACCAAAGAAACAGACAAGACAAGTCCTCTCTGTTTAATGCAGTGATCTCTAGATTTATAGGCAAGGTGGTACAATCCATATATGTTTTGTGTCTGATTTTGGTTTTGCAGAACAGGAATTTTTTTTCTTTTTATATACCTCTTGCATTAATACCATTTCCTCTTGGTCTCAGTTAACATAGGCTGTTGTGAGCAGTGCTCTTTACAAACATGATACTGTAATCTTCAGAGGTCCATTAATGTATCCTTCACAGTGACTTAAAATTAATCTGCTAGAATATTATCTTTGTACCTTTTTGTCCTTATACAGGGCAAAACCAGCCCTCCCCCAAAAAAACCCACGCATTTAACAAATTGAATAATCTGACAGAAAAATCAGACTGGAAAGGGTGGGCTAGAAAAAAAAGAGCGAGGTAGTAGCCTTCTATGATTCCTGAGGAGACAATATATTTGATGATCTCATCATGAAGGTTACTAAATAAATGAAAGTAAATGGCTGGTTGATTCCCTTTAATTCAACATGTGGTGTAGACACTTCCTTCCCATTCCCTCACTACAGTACATTGGATCACATTAGGCTTGACAATAAGGATTGACTTAGTGGTTTTCAGTTCTGTGTAGTGATTTTGATTCTTTTTCAAAATGATTTAGAGATTGCTGTAATGTGTTTTCTAATTCCTCGTTTTGTTGGTGGCGCTTTTGTTACCTTTTTTTGGAAATCACTACTAGAATGTTATTGACATATGTTAGCTGATAGTTTCCAAATCTCCCAATTAGCTATTTCTATATTGGTTTTGTTATCAGATCACTGGCCTTTTATTTCCTTTTTTTTTTTCTTTTTTTTCCCTTTTTTTTTTTTTCATTCTCCCCTGTTGAGTGGAGGAGGGGATGAACACAGTTGTCAAAGACAGTAACAGGCTACCAAAGTTACTATTGCATTAAGGCAGGTATGAATTTTAAAGTGTGTTTGACGTGAAGCAGGAACGCAGTACAAATGCAAATATTCCCCAGTGTAAAATAAAGCAAATGAAAGGAAATGAACATAAAGTACTGATTCAATGGTTCATAATCAATGCTAGTAAGGATGTTGGAATGGATGGTTTAGAATTTCTGAAGATGGTTACATGATATTAATCCACTATCTTGAGTTATTTAATATGTCCTTGATAGATGCTAAGGCATTGGTGAGGCTTTGCATACATCCTGGAATTAGTGTCATTTAAAGAATTATCAGTTTTTATCGCCTCTCTTGCCAGTCAGTACAAGTTAACTTATTAGACTGTAAGAGACAGAGAATGATAGAGACTGCAAATTCTTTTTTTCAAATTTCTCATAATCATCCTTTCATGTGACTTTCATCCTTATTGCTTAACAGCTATGATCCTTCTCCAATTTATTAATGGTAGAACTTTTGCTTTTAAAAATTAGTTGACCCAAGTAAGTCTTACAAATGCCTTCAAATATTTTCATGTATCCAGTTTAATTAATATGTTACTTACAGACTTTAACAAAAATCATTAGATATGGGCTTTTTCACCATTACATATTTTAATGGCAAAATCAATCAATTTCTGGTTTATATTATTAATATTGATTTACTTTCATTTTCCAAAAATACCCATCTGATAGCATAGTGCAGTGGTGCTGGTACTTCATCAGGTTTAAAGTCATCCTTTCAAAGAGATTTTGATCTTAGTCAGGTCTGTTTCAACCAAAGTGGACTGATAATCAATAGAGGGAAAAATGTTGCTGTGCTTTTGGGACAGAAGAATTGGAATTTCAATCTATTTTTTTAACAGCTAAAGCAAGCAACTTCTTCCTAACTTGTTTTTGCATGCGTTGTAAAAATGAGAGTGTAGCCAGAACCCTTAGGTTATTTCTTTTTGTTTAAGCAGACTGCCTCTCTTTTTAAATGTATGTTCACTTCTGGAGCACCCACCTTTTTAAGACACTCTGCTTATGTAGTCCATTGACTTGTTCCTTCTGGAGCTGGTGAGACTGTCTTTGAAGAAATATGTTATTTGTTGTGGTAAAGAATCCAGAAGATGGGGTTTCAAAATCCTATAGACAGTCAAACCTGTCCTCACAGCTTTCAGTGAGCAGTAACTGACAGTACAAGCTCATTCTGTTGACATTGGCAAGTGCTGACCTTAACAACCCGATAGCTAGAGACGTGAGAAATGTTCACAATGACGCCGAACACTTCTGAAGTTTCATACTTTTAGAAAAGTCCTCCATGTTAAAACTGGGGTAAACTTATTCTTGAATTCAAAAGGATTTTGATATTGAATCAGGCTAGAACTTCATACTAATTAAAACCCATTCACAGGTTTGTTATCCTATTTACACGCTTTTGTAAAAAAATGGGTGAAATACAGTACTTCCCTCAGAGGAAGCTAGTACCAATCAAAACCAATGTGAATATTTACACAAGTTTTCAATGAAGCATCACAAAATGTTTCATGGCTCTCATAATATAAAATTACCTATTAACTCTATCGTTATTGTGTTAAGATAACAAGCGCATTCATTTAGATTCTTCCATTCATTTTAACTTCACAATATTTTGGTGCAGTCATCCAGCCAACAGCCCGCACATTTCTGGTCTTGAGGCTGACTGAATCCAGGTGGATTTATCCTTCAGAAAGCTGATGCCCCTATCCTGAGATGGCAAAAAAGGCTTCTGACTGCATCTAAGGGTTGCCAGACATGACTCAGTCCCCGAACCTAGAATCCCGCACTACACGATGTTTAAAATGCCATTGCACATCTCAGGCCTTAAGTTACATGGGGGGGGGGGGGGGAAAGGGGGGAAAAAAAGAAATGGAGGGAAGGAGAGAAGGAAAGTGTCATCATGTCTACATTCCTGCTGGACCAGTTTCATACTTGCCTAACTGTGAACATAAGTGCAACCTGTATTTGGATGTATTTTTGTGAATGATTGCATTACAAAGCCAGTGAAGCTCAAGAAACAATAAAGTACCGGCTATTTTATAGTCATATATGGTTATGGTGCAGGTACTGAAGCATGGCCAGTAAACCAGCTGTGATATGGAATGTGTGAATGTGATTTGCTTTGACCTTGGTATCTGAGGATATCACCAAGCATATATTTTCACTCAAACATGGAACTTACCATTGGACCAGAGCGAACATGCACTAGGACATGTGATTTGTGTATTTGCAACAGGGGGAGGAGGCCTGTACTAGGCATGGGATCTTTGATGTAGTAAATATCCTCAATTATGGAGACTGGAGGGAAAGGAGAAGGTGAGAAGGTCAGGCTGTGACTGTCTAAGGAGGTAAAAGGAACAAAGACCGTTTCTTCCTTTGTACTCACCTAACAGTGACCTGTGAACCATTTCCATCTTAGCACTACTTTGACCTCTTATAATGTCATGCATAAGAGAGCAAAAAGGAGAAAACTTTCTTTGTCAGCTGTTGTATAGACGCGCAAGGGCCAGGGACAGTCTGGCCTGACCTAATGACATTCTGATTTTCCAAGCAGATTTCAAAAAGGTAATCAGAACTCATAATACTAAGTAAAAGTTTGTACTACTTCTGCATTTGATTTACTGAATATCTGAAAAACTGTATTAAATTAGAACTTAACCTTCAAAAAAATGAATTAATTTTACTTTTCTCTCCTTTTCATCTATTGATAGTCATAACTCCTGCAACTTATCAAAAAAGTTCGGAATAGGACTATTCATGAAAAACTGAATGAGTAAGATTTTTACTCCAGCACATTGTAAAGATCATGTCAAAAGGTTGGCAAAATGTATCACCTACTTGGACCTGAAAGCTGTGATTTCAAGTATTTGAACTGAAAAGCCCAATGTAGAAAAGCCTATGACTCAGCTGTAAGACATTTCATTACATGAGGGCCTCCATGTGCCATTTAAAATGTAGAAGTGTCATCATAAACCTCCCACTCTCCTAAGAATAGAGCTATCACTGGACCCTGTTATCTCACAACCCCAAGGTACAATATGATAATGATACTGCTTAACATCAGTGTATGGAGAGGGAAAACACTGGAGACGCCGCAAGCATCTCAACTATAAAGAAAATCAAATTAAAATATTAATTTACTGATTAATATAACATTAGATGACCCATTTCTCCAGCTTGTTAAACAACAAAGACTCGCAAAACTAAATAAAGGCCTAAGAGATAAGTGTTTTAAGAATTCCCATAGAGATGTTTAGCTCCTTTTTAAACATCATTAAAGATGTACTTTGCATATAACAGGCAGTTTTATTTTTTTGCTGCACTGACAAGTCCTACTTGTGTTTATTAATGTATACTTTCAAAAAAGGTTACAAAGCAGGGGTTTTGGTCATGGAGTTTGAAAAATCCGATCATACTGTAGGAAGAAAGAAAATGAACATAAGACAGACTTGTGCGGAAGAAAGAACAAAATCTAGCAGGTAAATCATGGGACAGAGGGTCCAAAGTTTGATGTTTAACTATTTACAAAATTTAACCATTTGTACCCTCTGTGCCTCTATTCTTTACCTGGAAATTGGGGGTGAGAAAAGTCCCTTTGCTGATCTTTTCTGTTTAAAATGCCCGTCATTTGGGATAATGGGAAACTGCAATACATATGCAATACTGCATAAAGGAAATGACAACCTAATTTGAAGTAACTTACTTTAAAACTAAAAAAAAATTATGAAATCCTAGACCAAATTTTATCCCTGGTGAACCATGGTTATGTCCCATGACATCAGAATATTGCTTGAATTGGTGAAAAATATCAGTAGGAGTATTTAGCAAGGTTTTTAAAAATTATTTCTCACCCTAAGTTAAACACTAATAATATTAGAATTGTCACTGCACTCCTATGAGCCAAACTGTGACTTAATAGGGGAAGAAACTGTGAATCTTCTGTTCCCATGGATAAACGCCTCTGTCTTTTCTTTAGTGATCCACAAGATATCAGCTTGTGAGCGTGGATGTCCACCTTACATCTCACATACTATATATATTTTTAAATGCATGCAAAGGGAAGAGAGAACCATGAATTCCAAATTGATCAGAAAGAAACAACTATTTCTGAAACAGGTTCTTAATATTTCCTTTCTACAAAGTTTTGCAATTTTAGCCTTGGCCCCCTCATAGGTGTGATTACATAGGCCGTGAATAAGGTAATTTGGGCTTCCTAAAACACAAGGGGGAGAATCTGTCCCCATACATACAGCATTCCAAGTTCTTATGCCTCTCTTTTTTGTTTTTGTCCCCCGGTCGCTGCCTCCAGGGTACCAGCTATCGATATCCCTGCTCCCATGGCAACAAGTCTCCTTTCCAGCGGTAATGGCTCTGCCTCTTCATCTCCTCCCTCCACAGCTATGTTTTACGACATGGAAGTAGCTTGATTTTTCTCTCACTACTTTCTTTCCTTGATTTATCAGGCCATCTGTGTTCATTCCAAAACCTTTACTGTGAATATACTGATTCTGTATGTGGCTCTACTTTGGCAAAAACATGAGTGAATTCAGGCCTGTTTTCTTCTCTCAACATACTCTGAACTCTTCGTTTCTATGCTTGGCTGTCTGAAAGAGGAAAGAATTATTATTATTTTAAACATTGTCCTCCCACATTTCCATGGCAGGATCAGCATGAATTGAATTGGAACCACAAACATTTTAAAATGTAAATTAGATTAAGAAAGGTTAAAGTTGTATGTGCTTTAAAAACACTCCAACTGGCACCAAACTCATTTTTGTAGGCAGTTTGTGCACAGAAAAGAAGTAAGATGTGAATTTTTGAAACAATTTGCTAACACTAAATGAGAAAAAGATTTTAGAATAACTATTCCCTTTCATTTTTGGTTGGCTCCTTAACATGCTGGAAAACATTTTATAACACAAAATATTCATTTGGGACCATGATTCAATTGTGCAAACAAGCCAGTAACAGCTAACTGTTCCAGAATCAATATGCAGCCATTTACAAATGCCGAAAGTACCTGG
>VYXH01012410.1:384666-412166 GCA_013397275.1 Burhinus bistriatus | reverse complement strand
AAAAAAAAAAAAAGGAGAGAGGATAACAATTTAATGGTGGGAAAGGGATAAAGATCCAGTGGGGGAGTTATAAATCCCAGGGACATGGTAACAGAATCAAATTATAGGTAACAGTAAATGTGTCATTTTTAATACAACTTGCTGATTTGTGATTGTTTGGAATAAAACAATGTCGTCGCTGAAGAATACATCACTGTACGTTACAATGACTAGCAAGTTATCCACTTTTCTATTACAAAGTGATTTTTGTTTTCTATAAATCTTTTCCTGTTATTTCTTTCTGAGATCTAAAGGGTTTGGGACCTGATAGTTGCCTTAATCTTAATGGAAAATACAGGATATTTAGTAATTGTCAGAATGTAGTTCCATGTTGAGATGGTATTGAACAGCTTCTTTCTCCTAAAATACAACTAATTATCTCATATAGCCCTTAGTTACCTTATTTTTGTGGGGAAGTGCTGGTTTTGCATCTATGTGAGTTGGAGGCCAACTGGCTGGAAGCAGCTAGCTCTGCAGAGAGAGACCCTGGGATCCTGGTGGACAGCAAGTTGATCATGAGTCAACAGTGTGCACAATAAAAGATAAAGTCTATACTGGGCTGCATTAGCAAGAGCACAGCCAGCAGGTCATGGGAAGTGTTTATTCCCCCTAAGAACTTGTGCGTGCCACAGTCGGTGTTGGATTCCCCTCTACAGGACAGGTACCAACAAATTGGAGCAGAGCCAGAGAAGGGCTACTGAGATAGACTGGAGCACATGAGATGCTGAAAGAGAGGCTGTTTTATTAGCCAGACAAAAAGAAGGCTAAAAAGTGATTTACTTCCTGTCTTTAAGTATGTAACAAGTGGTTATGGAGAAATAGAGGTGGTCTCTTCTCAGAGGTGCACAATGAAATTACAAGGGGCAATGATAAAAAACTGAAACATGAGACATTGCAAGTGGACTTAAGGAAAAAAATCTTCACTAAGAGAATGGCTAAGTGCTGGACAGACTGTCAGAAAAGGCCATGGACTTTCTACAAGGCTTTCAAAACTTGACTGGACTGTGCCCTAACCAACCTGATCTAACTTTTGAGTTAGCTTTGATTTGGACAGAGGGTTGGACCAGATAACCTACAGAGGTCCAGTCCAGCTAAGATTATCCTATGATTCATGCACCTATGAATACCAGTTCCCTAGCAAGATGAAACTTCACCGTTCTTTCAAGATTCTCAGAATAGGAAATACTAAGGACAAAAAGAGTAATGTTTAAGACAGACTAGCCCACAGAAATGGTTGATTCAACTCTTTTGAATAAGTCATTTAGATGGTTGTAACCTTGGGCAAACAATAGAGCATCTCCGTGCTTCAATTCTTCTTCAGTAAAATAGAATGATTAATATTTCTTTACATTTTTTTTCTAAGAGCAATTCACCTTTGTGCATTAAGGACTTTTTTCACAGACTGAGCCAAATCAGATAGTGATCAGAGATAGTATGGTAGTATAGCAATTGTGCATCTGGTCAATAGAATACATGAGGGGAAAAAAAGGATAAATAAATGGTCCCAGGGACCTTCTTCCTGGATCTAGAAACCTCTTTCAGATATGTCTGTGATCCAAATAAATGTTTGAATTACTATGTTCAATAAACACTTTGATAAGGGATATAAATGAAACAAAAGTCCTTTTCTCTCCCAATCTTCTCAGAATTCCTGAATTGATGCCTCAACACCTGGTCTGCCCAAAAGAAAATGCTGTCTCCAGGTCCTTGCTTCATTGTCCTGCCTCGTATTGCAGATGGAGTGCTCTACTTCTTGGCTGTATATTGAGACACTGTAGGTGGTAGGTCAGTACTGTGTAAATGTTTTGTGGTTAAAACCCAAAGATGTGATTTGTGTTTATAAGCTTTAAATTGCCTTCCTGACAAAGTATGCACAAGCTGAAAGCTTCTGCTCATGTAAAATTGTGATGGATTGCATTTTATTGGAACTTATTATGAATAGCTCTTTGATTTGAAGCAGTGAACCCTTTAAATGCCTTTAGAAATTATGGTGAGAGAAAGGTATTTGCCTCCCTCCATCACCACCATCGGAGTGACAAAAAAAGCTATTTCTCAGAGCACACACATACAGACGCATATACACTCACTCAAGTATACACGTGATCACACATTCAAATCTACAGAAAATGACAAATGTATTAAGTTGAATTTTTTAACTTGGTATTAGACAGATACCTGATTTTCAGAGATAAGCTCAGTGCTAAGTATTCTGAATACATATAACATATAGAGTTAGGTCTATATCAGAATACAAACACTGTATTTATAGATACATATAGTATATAATATCTGTATTTACAGGAATTCTATGAAAATTATTTTGTGATTTTCACCTATAACTGATTTAGTTAATACCATACTAGAAGAAACAGAAATTAATATATTTTCCCAGGACTTTAGTGTGTATGGATATATAGATTTATTTATGCAAATATATCTTCAATATTCTCTTTTTATTTATTTATAGCTAAAAGTGTCATTGTTGTATTTTAAACATTTCTTTTATGCAGGGGTTACTTGGCTTAGCTCTCCCAAGTTAAAAGGACTATGAAGTCAAGGGAGTATATAGTCAAGAGTAATTAATTCTCTTCAGTGGAGTCCTTCAAACCAGGAAACTTTGTGTTTCGTATGTATGTATATTTGACAGGAAAAGAAGGAAAAAGAGCAGAGTTAAAACTGTGAAAGCTTGGCTTTTTTCTGGCTAAGAAGCTTTTAGTGGCAATAGTCAAGTGTCAAATATGATGAGAAAAAACTGCTGCTTAAAACTGAAGATAAAATGAAGCATACTTGTGAAGACTGTCTATCAGAAATTTAAAAAGTAGTGGTGCATAATTTATCAGTGTTAATAGCCTTAGGTGCATTTCTGAGGGAATTAACCTAAACAGTTAAACTATTTATCACATCACAATACATAAAATGTACTTTCAATTAATAAATGGACGTTCTATTGCCTTTACGGCTACAACAAATCAATCCTCCTTTACCTTCTGTCTACAGTTTGGGTTCCTTTAATGGGTTTTAATGGGTTTTATTCTACGCTCACATAGCAAAGCTTATTCATTTGCTTCCTGGAAGACTTTCTGTACTTTGTGGCATAATCTCACAATGTCTTTGGTACACTTACACCAAAATATCACTATGGAGAAAAATAATAACTCTGTCATAGAATCTGTTACCCTAAAGCATCATTCGTTACTCCTGTGATTACATGCTTGGTTCAAGCCAACCTTGGAAGTGGTGAAGTTACTGTAATGTATTGTAGTTCTTGTTAATAGACTAAGTCTGTGAAGTCCTTCAGTTAAAACATTTTCTTGGGAAAGCAAGGTGTTTCCAGTTGCTCTGAATGGTCAATGGCATACTTTGCTTGCATAATCTCAAGTCAGTGGGCAAAGGATATCTTTTCCACTATCTTATGCAAAAGTAAACCAGATGGACCCATTTCTACACAATAAATGGAATAATTGTGTTGAAAGATAATGAACAAGTATTTTGAGATGAAGAGTCCAGATCTGAGACCTGTAGTATTGGGGCTTTTTGATTTAAAACAAAGTTCATTCATGACTGTTTCTGTGACAATATTGTAGTATCGGACAGTATTTGATTTGCCGGTCTTTGACATTCAGAACATGCAGTTAATTAAAACAATCCTGTAGAAAGTGTAGCAAGGGCTTAAAAGCATAGGTTTGGGGGACATAATGGAAATTCTTAGTTCCTCTGAATTCTGAGAAAAGATGCCAAATAATCTGAGTATGCTCAAAATTTCAGATAGAATACCTGAATATTTTTATCCTCTTACATTAGGCAGTTACTAAACTTTAGCAAAAGGGAAGTAAAAAGCACAATAAAGACTTCAAAAATGTCACAACTTGGAAAACTAGGAAGAATCAGGACCAAAATTAATGATGAAATGCTTATAAAACCACTACAATTTGTGATTTAGCTACCTGTAATGTTTTGTCAAGGTATTTATGTAAACTACAAAAAAAAAGTAATTAAATTTAATATATTCATTGAAATATTTCCCAAACAACTCTCTTATGAGCCATGGTATCTGGTTTGCTCCTTGGGATAATTTTTCATAGGTAGCACTGCTTAGAGGAATCTTAAGACAGTCTTATGGCATTTTCCAGGAAAGGAAAATGACTCTTTTACATCCCTTATACTGCTATAACGATGTTAAGCACGTATTAGATGCAGCTGAGTATCTGTCATGAAGGTTTTTCCTCTGGTTATGGGACTGAGTTCTGCTTCCACAAGAATGAATTAGAGTTTACTTTATTAAAGAATATAAAACACCTGAAAAATCTATCCTCAGACTGTGTACATGCATATATAGATGAATCCTCTTTGGAAGAGGATCAAACATTAAGAAAGTAAGATTTAAAGTATATATTATATATTTGTTAATTAATATAGTTTTTTGAAAATGTGTGGGAGTCAACATAAATCCTCATGAAAATGTAAACCTGTTACATTTTATTGCAAAAACTATGATATAATCCTTAAACAGCAAACCGTAAGATAAATGATACATATGTGTCTGGTACAATACTGCTATTGACAGAACAGGGATGAATACACAGAAACATATAGACAGTAGTTCATAAACCAAGAAAATGTAATCTGAAATACTGCAACAAAAAAAAAAAAAAAACAACAAACAACCCAACCTCCAAATCCCTGTTCCTTTTCTGCTTCTTTTCTTCATCATTTCCATACCTAAAAGCAGATACCCATCTCAGGTAATTAGGTCCTGCTGCTCTTTCTTACGTCTCACAACTTCCCTTCCACTCTATTTTAAAGCAAAGTGTCTGTGGCTCTTTACTATTTATGGATACTCAAATCTCTGCTTCTTTCGTAGAGCTCACCCACTGAACCAAAACCGCAAGCCAATTGACACCAGCTGTGATCCATATCCAAAACTTTGTTCCAAGAACCTACAAATACCATTTTAGAATTTAACCCACCCTTCCCAAACCTAAACTGTTGCTATGGCAAAACCTATATGTCATCTTAAAAAGATACAGAGACAGATCAAATAAAGAGCATAATACGTCACAGGCAGCATATATGAATAGAAGCCTGGCTCAGAGAAGGAATTCTTCCAGTTTCTGCTTTTCTCTGTTTATCAATTATTCTTACGTTTTCCACACAAAATTGTAAAAAAAGAAAAAGAATTTTAGACAAAGTTATTACAAAGTAATAGCTTAGACATCATGGGTTTCTCTCCAAGTAACAGTTTATCAACAATAAGAAAGATGGAGGCAAGTGTTTTGTTGAATATACTCATCAAAGAAGTGTTTTGTGGTTGGGTTGTTCTTTTGTTTTTTTTCTTTTGCTTCCTGCAGCTTCCAAGTGATGCAAATGAACAAAGTACAGTAAAAAGTTGTGAGTCCAGTAGAGTAAAAGAGTTGTCACTACAAGAAGAGGATAAAATGTAGCTCTAACTTTAAGGATTGCAAATATGGACTAGTTCCATTGGTAACTGCTGTAAACTTTCACCTTTGAAAGTTTATTTGTCTTTAGAACATTGCTCATTTTGAACCTCCTCACGTAGAATTAGCTATAGCTGAAGTTCTGATTGGAAAGAATGCAGTCTAAATTTTGCTCTTGTTAGATTCTACATATCCAGGGCAGGAGTTTTGCAGTAGTCAGATTTTTTTTGTGATTTTAGGTGCATTCATATGTATATGGCGTATCTATAATCTCTAAACCTTAAGGAGCTCTGATGAAACTGAACAATATTTGGTGTGCTTTCTTCCCATTTTTTTGACTTGCTCTTTGTTATAGACAAAATAAGTAGCTGCATAGGTAGCTACAGCTAATATTCTATATTTTGAAAAATGTCTTTTTCCTTCATGTTATCACAGATACTTCATAGGATCCCATCAAAGTGTTGATGCAAAGCCTATTGCGTGACTTATTATATATTTTTCTTAATGAGCCATATCCACTTTGAAGACTAAATTAGATTATCAGGCGACTAACACCACCTACAAAACACTGTAAAAAGGTTAAACTCTCTTAGATGGCGTTTCTGGATATTTATATGGAATTATAAATGTTCCTGTTAGAAGGTTATCCTTGTACCCATAGAGTAAGACCACTGCATGAACACTCTTTTGCAAATCAATATTAATTAAAAATTATTACGATCAGAGAACTAAACAAAGGGCCTGTGCTACTAAAGAAAGGGTATGCCCCAGTGACAGATCACTGTTAAAACCTCTCATGCCATTGGGTGATATTTGCCATATGTCCAATGATTGATAGTAAGATTTAATGAGTTCTTACAAGCAATTAAATAATCAAGGGTTCCTGCTGTTACATGGCATAGCTTGATAGAACAGTGACAAATGAGAGAATATCTGCAACCTAATCAAAGGGACATATTTCCTTGGGAACAAAATAATATTATCCACCAGTGCAATCAAAGGACAAAAGAACACAGAGAGGACGCAACAGAATGAGATAAATTTTGTGCTCTTTTCATTATTTTGGCCATACAGTTTCCATTTATTGGATCCTATTAAATCAGAAAGAAAATTAGGCTACTTAAATATGTTTCATTTGTCATACACTGTTAGCTAGTGGGTACATATCCATATCCAGTCACCTTAGTTCTCCTTTCCCCGTGAAACACTATCTTAGGTTATGCTTTCTGTATTCTTATTTGGTATTTATTTCTATTGTGATTATTGAATTCTTGTTATGGTTTTGGGTTTATTTTCACTTTAACTAAAGGGGTACATTAAAAGTCTTTGTACTAGAACAAATTTGTCAAACATTTTTAATTAATGAATTATTCTGAACATATGTATTTATGTTCTCTTAGAAGTGTTTGAAAATAATAGTTCATAATAAAAGACAAGAAGTCCACTGAATTCATTTTGGAATTGCTTAGGTTCACATCATATATACATTTCAATTTGCAAGAGTTATTATGCAGATTTAAAGTCTGCACCTTAACGACTTTGCAGGCCCTTATACATTGTACAGTAGAGGTGAAGAGTTTTATCCTGAATCGTAGCCTAGTGTGGCAACACACAATTTTATTCATTACTTTTTGCAACCAAAAAAGCTTTAAGAGTGACCTTTAGAAGACATTCAGAGAACTCAGGATTTCACTGACTATAGACTGTAAATCACTAACAGACAGATTTATTTCCCCATTTTTAAGTTAAAATTGATTGCAAGTAATGGGTATAGATACATACAGGTAACAATATAGATCAGCTTATTCTGACTTTTTAAAAAATATTTTAGCTTTATGATTAGAGAGAGAGAGATTAAATGGTCTACCTGGGTCCTGATTAATCAGTATTTAAAAGCAAAAACTTCAAACAGCCAAGCTGTCCCATTCAAATCTAAATGTAAACTTCTGGCCCAAAAGATGTCAATAAAACTGCCTTTGACTTTGATGTAGTTTTTTCCTTTGATTACAAGTAAAACCTATGCTTAAGTATTCTTTCAACTTTCAAATAATTTCATGCTAACATTAGCTCCACTGTTGATGTGGAATAGCATAATATTTTTAGGAGTAATTTGTTTTTCACTAGAAACTCAAAGCTTTCTTTTTTCTTTCTGTCAAACAAATAAAAGTGTTCCAAGACTAGGAACTGCTTTATAGCTAAAATTTTCATCAGAAAATTTAAACATCAGACTGTAGTTCTTCTGTACTATATTTGAGTTAGCTATCTAACGTGTGGATAAACGTTACAGAAATGTACTAGACAAATAACAAAACAGGGTGCCCCTACTAATCAGTAAATATATTCCGATATTTAACATGTGATCCATCTTTAGACTGTGTAACACACGACCTTTCTAAATATACATTGAGGGCTGAGCTCTTTCTTATTTCTGTCTGTGTTGCTGCCATGTGGGAAGGGAGGTGAGTTCCCCTGGAACAGATTGACCCCAGGACAGGTTGTTCCAATTCCACCACACTTTCCCATGGCCCATTTCTCAGACTAGAGCTTAAGAAGCAGCAAACTGATGGGATGGCACATGTATATTCCACAGCAAAAACTCCAGTGGCTTTGGTAGATAGTATACAAAATTTTCATAGAATCGTAGAGTCATAGAATGGTTTGGGTTGGAAGGGACCTTTAAAGGTCATCTAGACCCTCTGCAGTGAGCAGGGATATTGTTTCATTTGTGTCTCCCACTTCCAAGAGAATGTGCAAAACCATATTACCCACAAGGTGGATTTTCTTTTTAATATTTTTTTTAGCTTTGCTCTAATGCAAGATGAACACAAGTTGTAAAACCTTGACATTTTCACAAAACAGAATACTTGTTTTCCAGCCAGCTCTATTCAACAGTGAGGGATGTATCACTGATTCTATTTTTTCCACATGCCAGTACATTTGTTTTGTTTTTCCATACACAAAGCAAAATTTTTCCAGAGTATGTAGCATATTTCAGACATTAGTCACGTTGCTTAACACCCTAATGGAAGACATTCAGATAATACATGAAAAAGTCAGTGCAAATAAAAAATATCTCAGATAACTATAAAACTAAGTTAAAGAAATCACCAAGTAAAAAGCTTCTTAATTTTTCAGTGATTCGATTATGTTTTGATACAGATTCTCTTCTATATGTATATGTAAAAGTTTCCAAAGCTAATGGCAATTTTTAATAAAATCTGACTATGATAAAGCCACAGTTGAGAAAATACCATAATTCCATGTTGGATTTCAGCTGCGGACTATTCTGCTGAAGTCAGCAGTGGGGCATCATGAAGGTTGGATAAAGTTGCTTAAACTAAGGCATATGTTTAGATTAGGAAGATCTATTGAGTTTCTGTAGGTCTTAAAAATATGTTCATTTGCCTACCCTAAATTTGTGTTTTGAGTTTTTAGTTAACTCCAAGTACATATGGTCAAGAACTGCTTAGAACATCACTGTGGTTATTCGGGGACTTGAGGGATCATGCTGCCGCTGGGCCACACATGTTCAGCATGACTTTAATGAGCCTGTCAAATGATGCATCAGTGTGGTTTTACATGGTTGTCAGTCAGATCATTGAGGCATTGGGTCACATCAGGTCTGAACTTAATCAGGTCTGAGCTTAATGTGACCTAGTTAAGACCAGCTAAACGACCTCCATGTGTAGTGGCAAGAGTCAATAGCTCTTACTACAATAGTAATATTGTTGTTCCAAAAAGCAGACAACGCCTCAAAAATCAGGGAGAAATAGTAAGTTTTTGGCATCATTAAATTCCTAAGGACTATTCTCAATCTATAAATTCACAAAAAGTACACACCTCATTAGATTCCGTGCAGATTGCAAAGCTAGCTATAATGTAAAAACAGGCAGACAGTCTGTCTCAATATTATTACAGGAAGGCTTGGTTAAATTAATAGCTTCTCATTGATTAAAAAATCTTGCATTTTACATGTTCTTAAGTTGGTTCCCACCATTACCTTTCAATAACAGAATACGAGTCTTTGGAGAAATGTGGTTATATTGAACTACTGTATTGAAATACAAAGGTAGGCAAAATAAGTTGTTTACATTAGCCTATCATTGTTTCCTGTCATAAAGTTCTGTCCACCTGAAAGAAAAAGACAATTCCATCAATGTATCCTAAGTGTTTGCTGTTTGTTAAGTTTTATAATATTCCTAGACTGTTAAAAATATTGTTAGTTCGGAACAGTCATTGAGCATGACTCCACCAAATCATTTCACTCACAACTGCAAGTGAGAAATCTTTACATCCATGCAGTGTTTGCCACAGCATACAACTCTCATTTTTTGCCCATTCTTAACTACTGTGCTAAATCCAGCTAGCAATAATAACACAAGTTCTGATCCACTGAAGTTGTTTCCAAATCATCGTAAGCACCCAAGTTATGAGTCTGACTGCTCAGAGTTCTTTGCTAGAGTGAGTTGTTTGGTGCCAGTTATATTATGAACACCCCATCAAAAACTGTTCTGAGAGCTTCTGCACAAACCTATTCAATTGCATGTCATCGGCATGCCACGTTGGAAAACTTTTCTCAGTGTCACAAGATCATCTAAGCTGAATTGAAGTAGTACAAGACCACAGCATTTTTTTTTTTCTTTTTAATATTAGGTGTTGTGATTGATTGCCCTTGTTGTTTTGTACTTGTGCAAACTCAATCTGCACTACAACCATTCTTAATGGTCAAGTGTTCTTCTGCCAGTCAAATAGCAAAGGCGGGATCAGATCTCCAAGTATGCCAATATCCTAAAACCTGCATTTCAAGAATAATGTTGCTTCTTGTTTTAGTGCAATACGTACGTCATCTCCTTTTTCAGTAGAAACACTGAATCAAGCAGTATGTTCTTGGATGCATGGCAAACAAATGGAAGCTGCTTGAGCTCCTGTGATGTGACTGGGACATTGGGGTGTGGAAGGGAAGAGACAAGAAAGTTGACTTTATGGGGGCAGGACAGCTGGATGTCTCTTGTATCTGAGACTTTGGGCTGTCACTTACAGTAGCGCTTTCCAACAAACACTGATTTTGTACACTTTGGTTTTTAGACCATTTTAGGGTTTGATTATTGTAACAGTTGAACTGGCTGACTGAAGGTTTAGCATTACCTCTGAGAAGGCACAATAAAGTAGTAAACTAACACAGAATCACTGCTAGCTGCTCCTTGGACTCCTTATCTGTGCAGTTCATGTAACTAGTCTTCGAAAATATAAACCTCAGCATCACCTAGAGAGGGTCTGTGCTTTTGCCAGTGGAGTCTTCACTATAATAATGTCTAGTAGATTATTTTCCTATTGGAAAAAGAAAAGTCTGTATGTTAATTGAGTCCATTTTGTTACCTTGTAACTCAGCTTTTGATAAATCATTTCATTTTGTAAAACTCCTTAGGGAAACACTGTCTCCTTATATTGAGTCACTATCCTATCTGGTGGTCTGTACACAGTGTGGAAGTGAGGCTTTCACTTCCTGTGAGGCTAAGCCACTTCTAAGTTACAGGGGTCAAGCTGCACGTCCACTTCCAGCTATTCACCTCGTTGGCCATGTATTTGCTGATCCTTCTCTTTTCCTTCCTCTGTTTCTAATTCATCAGCGTCTTGCAGCGCAATGAAAAGATGTTGCTTGGTTCTCAATGAATTCTGTGGAAGTACCAAAGAGAAAGAGTAAGCATCTATATTTGGAATAAACACAAACTATTATTAGACAGAGTTTTTGGAAGTAGTTGTAATTTATCTGCTATCAGGAGCAATAGAAAACCATATGGATGATAAAAAACATAACCAGGGCAAGGTCCTTCCTGTGTCTGTTGACAACTAATATGCACCAGGAGGCATTGCCATATGTTTGCATGTACGTTACCGCAGGGGGCAGTGACATATGTTCACACGTATGTCACCCCTCTGGCCTGCTGTCATAAGGCTGTTTCCCAAGGGGCATGCTCCCTTGAAAAACAGAAACAAAACCCACAAATATGAGTTTCCTACATTTTCTTTGTCAGCAGATTCTCTAAGACCAGTGCTGCATTGGTGAGCAATCAGAACAGCTGCCTCAAAACAACAAAGGTTTCTGTAGCCCTCTCTGCTATCCCTTGAAGGTAGTGAATGGCAAAGAAAGAAAATACAACCACCCTGCTAGAATAGTCACACCTGCTAGAACAGTCACACCTGCTAGAACAGTCATACCTGCTGAAATAAGAGACCTGCCAAAACTCTGAGGACGATAGACACTTGCTCCTCCCGAAATATTTCATGGACTGTCCTTCACTTCCTCACGGGCTGAACCCAGCTTCACATCACACCATAAGCAGCTCTTGGCAGGACAAAAAATGTTTGAGTGTAGAGGAGCGCCAAAGTGAGAGAGAATCAAAACGTGTTGTTCATGATACTTTCTTCTGTAGTTTTTGTGGGTTAGAGATGAACAGTACTATTAGATTATCTTGACCATTCCCCTGTCAGTGCAAAATTATTCCTTGCAATGTAATTTCTAGTGTTTTGTTCATTCCATTTAGTACTAATCCAAGCAGATAGCCTTTCTGTTGTATCTCTTGGGAGACCATTTATCCCTCAATCCACTTATTCCAATATTAGATAGATTTTCTGAAATTTGCAGTGTATTTTTCTTTGCTTAATTTCCTTCCTTTCTTTAATTATCCCTTTTGGTGCAAATGTGGCTCATCTTTATATATTTGCATTCTCTCAGAGGTCATCGAGTCTGGTGTGCAGAGAAGGAATGCAAACTGTAGTGTGAGATTTGCTTCTAGCAAAGGGTAACCTGCAGGACATTTTGTGTGGTGTCAGGTGACTTGTGACTACAAAACCTTTTGGAGAGCTTTGTGAGTATGCATCTGTTAACTAAGTCTTTTTTGGTCTGGGTCTGTTACATCATTTAGACTTGAATGCTAGTAACCATTCCAAGGGCTCTCTATGAAAGTTTAATAGGACCATACAAAGCTGCTTCCCTCTTTTATGAGGGAAATCCCTAAGTGGAGAAAAATGGTGAGAATCTCGCTTGCTTAAGAGGGCAACTCTGGGTTAGCCAAACAAAAATTGCATCCCCTTTCTCTGAACTCTGCACTGTTGAAAGCCAAGTCTAACACTTCAGCATCTGATGGACTTTATTTTCCTCTCCATGATTCATAGTTAATGAAACTACGCTTATCTTTTACTTTTGTAAAGACTTGGGTGTTCGCTAGTGTCTTTTATGAAAGGGCTATGATTTTGGCTTGCCTTTTTCCTTTTCTAGCCATTTATCTACCTTGTCTGTGTCTTAGTGTTCTGAAAGCAGAATTACCCTTTTCCTGCACAGCAATTTCACCTCCTCCAGTGTCTGGAAGCTTCCCTGTGCTTTAGGCAGCTGTGTTTATAGCTCCAGCACCTCTCAGACAAACTCAGCAGGAAGCTCTGAAAGAGGCAGATAGCTAAGGCAGATCCAGGGCATCATCAGAGGCTGGTCTCTGGGAAAAAAAAAACAAACCGAGTAGCAGTAAGTCACGGGGAGGAAAGAGAAACCATGATGGGTTATGTGGAGAGATTCTTCCTCTCTCCAGGAGTAACTGGGTCTGCTGTGGATGGAAATTTCTAGATTAGAAGATGTGGCAGGCAGGAGAGAGTCACAGCACAGAGGCAGGCTTTGTGTCTCAAGGAAGGAGTTGGAGGCCACTGAGAGAAGGAATGTTGAAACAGTGCTGGCTTCAGAGATGGCAGAAACAATAAGTTCTGAGGGATCAGAGGCTACTATGCAGTTTGCTACAAATCAAAAAGCCACCAAGTTAACTGAAACCAAGCTGCAAAGGACTTTCCATGCAGAGACAAAGTAATCAAGGAGAAAATTTGGCAGAGATTTCTTTATAAAGCTTTTGCTATTTCTGTCTTTCCTAGTCAGCCTGAGTTTTCCACTACTTAAAACAATATTAACAAAAAAAGAAGAGAAAAGTCCTGAGCTCCAACTCGAAGAGTTCTAAGTCCAGCACGAATACAATGGCCCTACCTCATGAAGAAATAAAATCCAGTAATTATTTAGAATTCATTTTTTAATTTATATGCTCTTTTTTTCTTTTTTGCATTTTGTTCAGTGTTATAGAATAGAATTGAAACTGGTACTCAGCTTTCTTTGATCACGATGTGATTAAGATCACATTACCTACCCTAACAAAATAATATGTATCTTTCACTCTTTCTGCAAAGAACAAACAATGTAAATTTGGTCCCCAAAATTTTGGTCTTGTCATTAGCTTAAATGAAACAGCATTTTACCACAGCTAGTTACTATCCTACCTGCCAGGGTATTTTACTTGTGGTTCACACTCCTACATTTGTCTGGCTGCAGGGCATCAGCATCAGACTTAACTCAAAATATTGACAAAGTTCTTGCCTGACTAGGCCATCAGGTTAAAATTCTTCACACAAAATTAGGAAGTACTTTCAAAACCAAATAAATTAGACAAAGCTGTAATTGCCTCATAGATATTCTGCAACAGGAAGAAAAGTCTGAACTTGAATAAATTATTTATCCAAAGTAATTTGCTTTATGAAATAAAGTAGGTTGGAAGTAGGGATCAGAAACTGGTAAAAGTAGATGCTGGCTAAGGAGGTAAACCCAAAGAAAGAAGATAAACATACCCTTGTTCATGGAAATGGTTGTGAAGGAGTGCAAATTGGACAGAAGTAAACAGTTGGGGCAATGAAAGTTTTCAGTGTTGTGGCCAAAGACAGTAACCTAAAGAGCCACAAAGAGTGTTTCCATTTATTAATTTTATTTAATGATGTGTTTAAAAGTCATGAGAAGAAAAGAGAAAAAGCCTAAGAAAGCACTGAAGAAGATGGTAGTCATATTAGCAGTCACACAAGATAATTATGACAGCAGTGTAGACCTGTATTTTGAGATATTAACTATGATATATGAGTTGGGATATAACTTTGAGAATAACTATGTTAGTTTACCTAACATACCTTTCTGCCAGTGGAATATTGTTCCTTCTTTCATGATGAATAGAGAATTGGTTATGAATGTCATAATGAAGATACTCTATGAGATCTTCCCTTTGTTATCTGTATTATGGATTTAGGTTCTTGTTGGAGTGTATTCATTTCTAACAAATGGTAAAAGTCGACATTTCAAAGTACTTGTTTTGTGAATGTATGCTATAAGCAGAGTATTGTAATTTATTATTTTTGTAACCTAGTCACTGGAATGTTATTTCTGCTTCTGTAGTGCTTACACTTCCTACTTTTGCTCTTGTAGATTTAAACTTCCATGGACAGAAGATAAAAACGTGTCATCCAACTCAAGTTTACAGCTATGTCTTAAAGTTTTGTTATTTACATCAAATTCTGATTTCAGCTTCTTTAATTCCTCTCTTTTTTTTTTTCTCTTTTTTTTTTTTTTTTTTTTTTTTTTTAAATCTCAACTCTGAATCACAGTACAAGACCACTCTGGCTTTAAAAACCACAGAGAGAATTAAATCCCATTCATCTCTGCAATTCACATAGTCCACACTTACTGAAAATGTTAACTCACCTGGGAAAAACAAGCTAGGTTAGCCCAGTCGTTGGCCACCTTAGAAAGACAGACTGTTATTTTGCTACCATGTCATCTGGTATTTGAACTTCAGCTTCATTTATGAAACTCAGGACCTTTCAGATTATTAGTATTGCTGAGAGACTGGATTTTCCACGACGTTCTTGCATTGCAATATTCAGACTGAGACACAACCTGGGAACACAGAAGTGATACGTTGCAGCTAGGCTCGCTAGCATAGGCAAGATGGTATCTTGTTGCTTATGGGTCTGCAATGGGAGCCTGGGGCAGAATAGGAACTAGGGTGGAGGCCTGTGCTGAAGGGAAGCATCCTAAACCCCTGGGCTTACTTCTCCTGGGGCTGAGAAGAGGCAACAGGAGTTGGGTAGACTACTCTTGGAATGGCTGTTCCCCTTTCCAGCCAGCTGTGACTGACAAGATTTATTTTTTCTGTTCCCATGTACCTTATTCATTGGACCTTTATCTTCATTCAATGTCATCCTCCATTTCTGTCACTTACTGTTATGAGGTCCTTCCTCAACTCTTCACGCCTTCTTTTGTTGTAGTAAGAGTGTTTCCATTACCAATATACATGGCCTCCCCTCCATTCGTTGTGTTACCTATGAGTATGTTGACTAGAATCGATCTTAGCAAAGATCCTTGTGGAATTCCAGAGGTGATGTCTGTCTCATGTGAAAACTGACGTTTTATTTCTACAATTTGTTTCATCTCTTTCCTGTTTTTGAAAGCTCAGTGGAGAGCAGGACATTTTCCCTCCTGTATATGCCTAAATAGAAAGCAAGTATTCATTTTTATCAGCATGTCCCAAAGGTTTTGGGATCATTTGGGGCTTGGCAAGAACCCTGCAAACATATTGTCATTTGGAAACAGGTTTTAGAGATCACACAGAGCACCTGGGCTGGCTCAGATTTCTACACCATTTTACTACCTGTGCTCTATCTAGATGTTTTATTCTTACTTCTAGTGTCACAGCAGCAATAATCCTGTATAAGCCCTACATTTGTTCTTCACAAATGAACTGTCTCTCTCTTGACAAAAGAAACAAACTGTGTTTTGCTGTGCTTTGTTTCATGCACATGAATATCTCATACTATTCTGCCTCCATGGAGAGCATAGTTCTACATAACATCTGAAAATTTGTTTGTAATATTATTCCTGCTGTTCTCCAGAGCAATAGGTTCTTCAGAATCTTGTGTATTTTCTTAGCATCGCTCATCTGACCTCAGGCTCCCTGCAACAGAGCTGGTGTCTTGAATAAATGTTCTTCTCTAAATGGTAAATTGTAGCCACCTTGATATTCCTCCCAACATTTTCATTATCCTTTGAACAAACGGGCAGGCTCACAGCCCCAGGATATGCCAATGCTCTCTGCTGTTGTTTGCATTTTTGTATTTAGTTCTCTTTTGAAAGAGAGAGCTTGGGATGAAGTGGTAGCTATTTGTCTGAGGGAGTGTAAGATTCCTTTGTCTGTCTTGCTACTCTTTGGTTAGGTTGCATTGAGGGAGCATGGATCAGTTTTAAGTGGCAATTAGTGCTGCTGAGCTATAGTTTCAGGGTTTTGACAGAGCTGCTAAGCTTAATAAATTATGGACACAGGGAAATGGGGGCAGTAGAGAGGGAGGAAGGCCTCGGAATCTGCCTAAGCAGCACATGAACTGGTAGTGCAGTGCATTGCATCTCTATTCAATAAATGTCCATTTCAGTCTGTTTTTGCGGTCAAGTGTGAAGAAGAAACATCATCTGTAATTAATAACAGTAAAAAAAAATCCATATGAATATGTGCCAGCAGAAGGAATGAAATAGGGACAAGAAAGTGTTGGAAAAGAGAATAAAAAGTGCTTCAGAATAATGGCAAAAACTCAGGTGACCAGCCTGTGGAACGGACAGAAGCCTCCAACACAAAGCTTTGGGGGATACATCAGAGCTAAAGGCCTTTTTAGGACCGCACCGGATTTCATAGAGACAAAAATATACCATCATACAGGTTATTCCAATGTGTGAGGTAAGGGGAAAGTGGTCTCCATGCATCTGTGCATTCCCATAGTCAGGATTGAGAATACCTGAGCATCTGTGGTTGAAAAAAATACAGAAACTTACCCTCCTGTGTGTTCACAGGGCCATGTCTTATTTGCAGTTATTTATGGTCCAGCTGTACCCAAAGTATGGCAGGCACTGCACAAGTGAGTAGGAAGGAGAGGCTTTGGGACACAAAGACTACGGTCTCCATGGGCAGAAATCACAAGTGGAAGAAAACAGTACCCACAACCAAGGAAGTCAAAGTACTGACCAACCACTTGCCATTGATTCTTTTTCTGCTCGTTTTAGAGCTGTAAACTATTCCCCCATGCTTTCTTAATTTTATCTGGTTATGCTGATATATGTTTGACCTAAACCTCGGAACATGGATTTGCATCAATATTTGACCTCCTGCTATTGTGTTCAATGCAGTAAATATTATCTCAATTCTAAATACTACTTATTAATTAATACTAAATACTACTTTCTTTATAATAAAGTCAGTTAAATTTGAGTGGACACATATTTAGACATGGATTTTCTGGGAGAAGGTCAGTAAAATATGGCCTTATAGGAGAGCTCACCAGAAATTTGAGAAAAGTTATATATGAGTCAAGAGGGTATATGTCTATCTACCTAATACTTTAGGCATCTATTTGTGTCCTTTTCCCTCCTTTGTGGCCTCTTATCTTTTCTAAGTTTACTGTACTACCAAATTACACAAAGCCAGGGTACAAACTCAACTCAGGCACTCTATTTATCATATTGCTTAATATTTAGCACACTCATCGGTACAGTGTGGCTTGCAGATGGAGAGTTCCCATCTGAGGACTCTGCCCTCAGCAGCCGGCCTGAACGCAGCCTCTCTGCTCCAGAGAGCAAGGAGCGAAGCTGGTGTCAGTCATGTCATGCCACATGACTTTCTCCCAATGTACTTACTGGTAAAGATTTAACCTTTATAATCTCTATCCCTGGGATATCTTATGGACTAATACTGTTTACCCTTTCTGTAGTCCTCTAGGGAATGGAGGGAAAAATGTGTTATGCCCATTTTAACAGCTGGGAGGGAAGCACAGAACTGCCGAGTGGTAGAAAAAGAACATCTCTGCAGACACAGTGGTGAGGCTCCAAAAAGTGGGATTTTTATAAGGCTGTGCCAAAATAGTGTTTTCTGCCTCTGTTATTGGTGTTGGCTTGTAAATCAGAATTTGGTTTCACAAAAAATGTTGGCCTTGAAAGTTTAGCAAAAAATGAAAATCAGATAGAGTTCTTTCACGTACACGAAGAGTAACATTCATACTCAACCTCTGAATCCACTGTAATGCACTATCATAATACAAACACATTATATAGGAAACCCAGATTCAAATACTTTCTCTCCTTCAGACCAGAAATTCAGTCGCTGCTCTCCCAATTGCCAAGTGGACCTCTGAGCTGCTACAAGGGTGGTGAAGAAGGGAATGTAAATCTGCTGCTAATGAGTCCTCATTATCCAAGCTTTTATTCAAACATTATAATTTGTTCCAAAAAATCCAACTTTGAAAAATTTACAGTTCCCAATGAAGAAAAAAAATGGTGTAAAGATCTTGGTCAGTTTTGTGCATTACAGCAAGACTGATTTAAATTTTATGATTTTTATTGAATTCCATGGTGTGCTAAATCAGCTCATCCTTTATCAAAACTTGAGTGAGCCAGCATAGAAGAAGTACTTGATCTGTCTTGAAAAGTGGGTTTTTTTCAGACTCAGGGTGTCGAAGGAAAGTGAGCTGCTATGAGTTTCCATTTTGATGAACTGCTATCTAAAATGCATCCCAAGAAGTTGCAGTCATATTGCTTCTATTCACTTGTTCAGTATTTTAAGATGCATACATGTTAGAGTGCCACAGTGTAGTACGAGTATTGCTCCCTTTACAAGGATGACATAGTCTCAGTGTTATTGGCTCTAGGGATTAGTCTCAGCGTTATTGGCTCTAGGGATTTTTTGCATGAGTTCACTAGTGACACATTATTTCAGGTCACGTATCAGCTAGCTCAACACGAATGCCAGTGACTTTCACCTTGTTCCAGCTCGCTGTAAACATAATAATTATCAAAATTATATTGTCTTTTATTTACTTAACAAGCAGTACTTTTGAAAAGAAATAGCCTGGCATGAGAAAACAAATGCTAGCAGAAGTAGTCATAAGTCTTCCATGCTTTCCAATGCAGCTTCTGGCATTTTAAACCCACAGAGTGAGAAAAACTGAAATGAGGAATAGATGTCTCAGTGTGTGTTATCTTGCTTGCACTTTCCCTATAAATGTCCTATTGTCATTATTCTGGACATAGCTCCACCCACGGGAGGTAGCAATACATACTTGCAAAGCGCTAATACTGTTATCCATCCTTTCAGCCTTGTCAACGCCTATCAGACAGTCTGGTTGCCAGTAGTCCATTTTGCTTGCCGTGACTCTGGTCCCTTTTTGCCAGGGATGAATTGCCCCAATAAAAGCAGAGGTTTCCAGTATTAGAGGAAAAATATCTAAGGAGCCAGTATATGGGTTTACTGTCAACTGGATATTTGCATTTTTAAGATCCTTTCTATGAAAACTTATGTCATCACCTTTCTCTTTTATTCTGCTTAGGTCTTGGTCTTGCACACACGTTAGCACCATGTTGTCCAACATCCGACTAAATGCTTTCAGCTCATATCTACAGTACAAGTTAAGCTGGTGAGTGCTTTCTGGCTGATTCCAAAAGACATGCTTGGTGACTACCTAACCTAATACATGCTTTGGGGTAGGGTTTTTTAAGCCACTTTGCAGAAGCTTTCCAGACAGGTATGAGACAATGGAAGTTCTCTAATTGTAACGTGATCAATTTTTTTTCTTTATTAGGAAATATTTCATCTTGCTTTAATAAAAGATTAAATATAGTTATTATTTTTTAAGTATTGTTCTAATTTTAGGAGGTGGTAATTTAGTAAGTCAGACTATTACAATCTGGGGAACAGAGAGAGTCGTCCCTGACAGAGTTCTAAACAGTTATACCTTTAAACCCCTAAAAGTTACCATATGCAGGTTTCCCATTTCCCTCTATCCCATTGAGTGTATATTAGCAATTCCTAACATAATCTATTGAAATTATTCAACCAGTTCACAGTGTTGTTTTTAAAATGAAAAATGCTATGATCTTTTAATGTCTTCACTGTTATAATATGTACTAAATTAGCAGAACCCTGATGCTCTGATCATTTACACCACAATGTGCTATTTAAAACTGGAAGCCCAGCAGGAGATTTTATTTTTATTAATTTAGTATAATTTTAAACATTACAAAAATAGCTGTCTTGCAGCTTCCCTGCTGAGCCCTAGATTGTTGCCACAGCCTCTGTAATACTTTATCAGGAGAGTAACATCACTATAAATACTGCATAGTTGATTCTGGTTTCAACACAGAATACAAAAGGATGTGGAAGGCTGAAGAAGAGGCAAAAAAGAAACGGGTAGTTCTGTTTTACATTTTGTTTGTCTTTTTTTTTTTTGCTTGCTTTTAAATCTTCCTCATGGGTTTTTCTCTAACAGGAGTTGTGAATTTGTAGTCAAAGCCTAAAGGTTGAGGTTCCGCATCGTAGTTAACTTTAGACATGTCACTGTAGGAAAATTAGTGTCACTCTAGCTCCCTTGTCTATCGCTCTGCCATTCTCTTGTGGTCTAAACTCTACTGCAATATTACTGTTCAAGTCTAATGTGCAGTGTAAGGGCAACCTCACATAAATTACGGCTTCGCAGTTTTAAGTACAGAACTAGTTCACATCTGCTCATTTTTGTGTGTATTTAGTGAGCTTACATCTGCCTGAAAAAAAAAGGGTAACAGACAGTTATCATATCCAATCTCTTACCTGCACTAGGGATGCAGACAGAGTCAGACATAATAACTTTTGGTCCTTTTATTGCGCGTTTCTCTTTTTGGAATGAGCTAAGTAGAAATCTTGCTGAGAATATGGCTTTCCAATGGAACCTGTGACCCCTCAACAATGGAGGGGTCTTGGCAATAAAACAATGTTTACTATGCAAAAGATGTGATTTCGGATACCACAGTCCACCATTCATAACGAAAAGCTGGGATGGACTGCTGGGGGGAAGAACAGACTATGGATGAAAGTTATTTAAAGTAAAAAGATGTGAGTTACTAAATTTAAGCTCACTGTGGAACTCTTCAATGCCTGTATTATTTATATATATTGATCGATATTACACTTTGTATTAAAGCAGAGTTTATTAATTTTTTACTGGCTAACTGTATTATGGACAGTGGTGGGGCTTCCAGGTACAATACTTAAAATAAAATGTGAAAACTGAATGAAACTGTCCTGGTTTGAGATAGAACAGAACCAATTTTCTTTTCAGTAATTTTACTTTTCAGTTAAGTCTCTTGTAACTAACTGCACTCTCTGAAATTAATGGCTTATTTTTCAGACAGTGTCCACTTCTAGCAGATAACATCTGGTGTTTATAGTGAATACCAAGGGATAGTACGCAGAGAGGCTCTTGCTTATGCTTATTGCTGTAACGACCAAGGTCAGCCAGCTTTGTTATGTACCAAGTTGAAGGGTCAGAAGTGGAAGAGCATAGAGGGGTCGCACCTGCAGGGAGGAGCGGACAGGACAGGTGACCCAAAACTGACCAATGGAGTATTCCATCCCATCTGCCTCATGCTCAGTGTAAAAGCTGGGGAATCAAAGGGTCAGCCCTCTTTCTTCAATGGCCGGCATCCGAGGAGGATTCTGTCTGTTCATCTGCCGTTGATCCCGATCCATGCGTTCCTGAATCCAGATCTGGAATCCAGTTCCCATTCATCGCTAAGTCCAGTCTGGGGCTGTCTCAGTGCCTGCTGGTGACGTGATCATCATCCTGGGAGCTCAATATTGGGTTTGTATATGTTGTACATATTTCATTATTTTCTTATTGATATTGTTATATTTTCTTTTTATATAATAAATGATTAGGATTTACCATGTGACTATATAAGGAGAATCGTATTTCACTGGCTAGCAACTGATTCTCTGGTAAAATCTATGTAGCTTTCATTAAATGTTACTGATTTGGCAGACCTACGGTGCAAATGTGATTGGCATATATGCCCTCTTTTTGGATTTGGGAGAGGGGACCTTACATTCAAAATGTCTTGACACTTGGATGTTAAATGTCATATAGATATTGATTGAGTGACACATCGGCAATTCAGCAGTGTCTCAGACAGGGTTGCATGTTGGCCTGTCTGGAGCATAGAAGGCAGGCAACCTTCCTCCTTGATGACCCATCAATTAACCCTAATTAAATCAATAGTATTTTTCATTGAAGCACATCAATACTGACTAAAACTCCCCCACCAGCCCTCAGTCCACACAAGTGGGTTAGCCAAGTGCATGTTAATTAGGTTCATCACCGAAATATTTGTTGCTAGAAAGTGTTGTGGTGTCCCTGGTACTGTGTTTTTTACACCTATGTACCCACGTATGGGGTAACTCTCTTCTTTTTCCACAACTGCCAGGAGAAGGTGAGCGAGGTACGTCATTTAAAGGATATTGGAAGAAATGAGGCATGAAATAAAAGCTTTCCTGCACTGTCTGCTGATCCTCAGGAATGTAAGGCAAATCACTGCAATAAAGAGAAGAATCCAGGCATTAAGTAAGGCACTAGAACAGTGAGGAGTGAGCCTTCCATGTGACACACTCTCCTGAGCCGATGACCTCCATGTCCTCAGAGCTGTCGCCTTCTAGTATCTGAAAGCGGCCTACAAGAAAGCTGGAGAGGGATTTTTTACAAGGGCAGGTAGTGATAGGACGAGGGGTAATGCCTTCAAGCTGGAAGAGGGAAGATTTAGTGTAGATATTAGGAAGAAATTTTTCACTCTGAGGGTGGTGAGGCCCTGGAACAGGTTGCCCAGGGAAGTTGTGGAGGCCCCGTCCCTGGAGGTGTTCAAGGCCAGACTGGATGAGGCTTTGAGAAACCAGGTCTAGTGGGAGGTGTCCTTACCCATGGTAGGGGGATTGGAACCAGATGATCTTTAAGGTCCCTTCCAACCTAAACTATTCTATGAGTCTATGATTCTGTGATGTAATCCACAAGATGTCTCATGTGCTATTTTTCTTCTTGGCAATGCTAAAAGTCTTAAAAACAAGATTTTACAAGACTTAGGAAAGCTTTTTTTTTTGCCTTTTTTTTTTATTATAAAATATTTCATGAACTGGGTGCATGCACTGACAGTGTTACAAATAATTAAGTATTGGGCAATTCTCTATTCTTAATACTATTAGTCGTACTAATTAAAATAATCAAGTGGATCAATCTGAGCAGTGTTCTCGCTGTTTCATGAACATAAGCTGAAGGACTCTGAATGCCTTGTACTGAACAGCTTCCTGTAGAAACAAAGTGGGATTTTGCCATTTGACACTGGAATCTTCTTTTCATCTGAAGGAAAAACTTTGTGTATTTCTTAGTCTGGTCAAAAGTAGTTGTGCTGTTGGCTCGATAGGCTCCCATGACAAAGTGACTTAGAAAAATATTGCCACAGATTGCTAGTGGAAGAGATTTGGGGTTTAGAGGTTTTGGAGATCTATCTCTGAGGACATTGCAACTTCCCTATAGGATAATTACTGTCTTGAAAGGAAGATTGACATATTGGTGTCATTGTTTTGTCTTTCATCAAACTGCAACTGGAAAGACAATATTGCAATCCTGATTTGACGAGAATAATTAAATTCAGATTTAATATTACCTTCCCATCAAACCAGAAATCCTCATCATACTCATCCAAATGGCAGAGGTCCCATACATTTCAGCAATAAGATCTAACATGGTAGAGTTATTCCAAGATACATAGCAAATGTATCTTTTTCTAGTTTTCATTCTTTTCATACCTATTTTCTAATACTGCTATAGAAGAAAAAAAAAAAAAAGGTGTATGATTTGTCTTTCTGATGACCAGGTATCAAAAAATCTGCATTCTTGGTGTTGAGAGCCATGTACTTTGATATTAAAAAAAACATACATAAACTTAATATTTTGCCCATTTGTTGAAATGTGGATTTCTACACCAGAACAGATCTGGGCAACAGACTGTGACTTCTGCTAAGAATATTACACAAGTCTATACAGTTTCAGAACACTAATGTTCTTTAGAAGTTACAATTAACTGTGTTGTCTGTGACAACCAGTAGGTTGCAACTCCCAAATACTAGTTATTAACAATTTGCTATACTGTCACAAAGAGTTTACATGTAAGATATCTTTAAAAAATCATGCTGTGGTTTGTCATAAAATGCATTTTCAGTAATCAATACTTAAATTACATATTAGATTAAAGACATATAGATTTTGATCAATTCACATTGGCTTGAACTGCAGTTTGCTTAAGCCCACAGACATTGTAAAAATATTCTAGATATACTAAAAACTGCTTGATCCTTTTTCATTGTTTCTTAGTAAAGCACATACAGCTTTTTATTAAATTATTTTCCAAATGTTATTTTGTAAAGAAATTTAATAAAATTTACTACTCTGCAATCCATTGAGCACTTCCTAATTTAATTTTCATATTCTGCATTTCCTGGGATTTACAATTAAAATTGTGATGAGCCAGACATTCAAACTCTTACATGTGTGAGATTTTATTTTTTTTTAGCTGAACAATATCAAAAGGATTTTGGTTTTATAAAATATTTTTTAAACAAAAAGTGCAAGCAAATGAGGTCTTTTGTACATAGGTTGTGAAGTTTTTACTAAGTTTGACAATCACTTTCTTCTTTTTTTCTTACTACTTTACCAACACAATTGTTTGGCAAAGTTATCTGTTTATGCCAATGCCAGATACAGTTAATAGAAAATAATAGTTCTGACATTTTATACTCTCCAACATTGATCAAATAAAATTAAAAAAAGCTATTCTCCAGAACACTGTCATTAAAATTCTTGCAGATTTATTTACATAAAACTCTGTGTGTGTGTAACCAAGAATGAGCCATTGTATTCAAGAGTTAGTTCATTTTACTACTATTTTATTAAGCAGAGTTCTTGGAGATCACTACAGATAAATATATTTATTTCTTTTATAGTAGTAATACTTTCTTTTTATTTTGCTTTAAAGATGCCTCTTGAGCCTTACAGCATACTGCAAACTTTGCATTCATTATTTTATGCATTTTTTCTAAAAGAATAGGTTGTTTTTGTGCCACTAGCCCAGAAAAAGAAGCACTCCAAAGAAATCTTAAGGGTACAGGGTCAGCTGTCCATTCTTATGATCATGCTAGATGTAATCATTTTTCCTGTCCTGAGCTCGGTGAGGATCTTTTAACTAGTCTCTGAGCTGAGTTCTTGTGCTCTAAAAGCAGCAAATGCAAAAATACTTGAGTTTACTCAATGGTTCACCCAAAATCTATCATCCAGGCCTCCCAGTGGCAGCTTTCAATTTATGTACAAGCCCCCACCATTTTCACGTATAGAGGCCTCTTTTCAAAATTTTGTAGTATTTTAAATTGAGATTACATTGTATGGTTAGAAATTAGTTTCTTTTTAGGCTTTTATTGGAACCAATAACATGCCTAATTTATAGGAGGACACATTGAGGATTGAGAGCCTTCTGTAACATCCACCATGTGGCAAAAAAGACAGACAGGTTTTGTCAGTGTCACTAGGAAAACACCATAAATAATTGGCTCCAAAAGCTGTAAAAGCACGCAAGGTAGTGCAGCTCCAGAGGAGACATAAGCTTAAAGGGCTGTCCTTATGAAATAAAATTCATTATGAAAAAAAAGCAACAGGTGTATTCATTTTCAGAGCCGTAGGTCTGCCTAGTCTCCTCACTCAGCATTGAAGGTCAGTATCATTGGCTTTCTATCAGTAGTGTGTCATTTCCCCCTGTATTTAATAGGGAAGGAGCGGAAGACAAGTCTTACCTGTACGAGGACTGGGATGAGGGATGCCTTGGCGCAAGGGGATACAGCTGGTCCTCTCTGATGCCGGACCCTGCTCATGGCAGGCTGGATTTGGCTGTATAATGAGAAATGGTGTCAGAATTAATAACATACATGTGCACATAATGTGGTATCCACTGTATTGTTTCTAGACTTTCCAGACCCGTTTCAAGATCTGTTACAATAGGCAAGCTTGGCTCGTTGAATAAAAAAAAAACATCTTAGGCAATAAAGATACACACTAATTAGGGCCTAATAAAGCAAGTTACAATTTAAGCTACAATTCTTAGCAATAGTATTGACAGCAGACTGTGGCTACTTTTAACCATTTTTCTGGTTAAGAATTATCTTTGAACAGATCCTAAACTTTACCTAGAACTTACAGAGTTGATTTCAATATAAAAGGTTTTCAAGGAAGACAAGAAATTACATCACACTTGTGCTGGATTTCATTACTGGGTAGCCTTTTGACCTGCAAGAAAGTTTTCACCTCTGGGATTTTCCAACAGACGTGTCTATAACACCTACCAGGGAGGTGACTATATGATGGAGAAGTAGATGAGCCAGGAGAGCACAACGGTCACTAGCAAGTGCTTCATATTATGAGCAGAAGAAAATTTTTGTTCATCTCTAATCACTGTCTCAACCACAATAGCTTAAAAGGAGGATAGAGGACAGCTGCTCCTAATAACTCTCTGAGTTGTTGGGGACCCTTCGTATGACTTGAAAAAAAAAAATCTGAATAACAGCAGCACTATCTGTTAGAGAAGTGACGATCTTCAATATCTCTCTCTCAACTTTCCATAAGCTTGCTCATATAGATTCTCAAGGAGTTATACTGGCATGCAATTAAAATGAAATACTAATTGGTATTAAAAAAAATACTGTGCCTGCAGACTGTAACTCACTTCTAATATATTTCATGATACACTTATTCAGTGAAGGAAAGCATTCCTCTAGCCAGCAAAGTAAATTTTCTGATCTCCAAATGGACATTTTATCCTCTTCTAGCCTGATCTTGTGGTTGCATCATGAATTTCACAGACAGCTTGGTTAATCAGCAGAGTACTCCAGAAGAGAGCTTTCTTGGCTAAAAGTTACTATTTCTCTTTAAATAGCCATGTCCAAAGCTCCCAAAACATCCTTTAGGATCTAACATTCCTATTTACAGTATGCAAGAAACTAAGGTAGGGTTAATTAGTTCTGATAATACCAGTTAGTTCAGACTACAACTTCTGAGAAGTATATCAGGGTGTTTTTAAAAATGTTACATATATCATTCTTTTTTCCATCTCAATGTTCCCATGTCTTTGCTCTTGTGTTCCTCAAGTTTTTGCTGAAATTTCTGATAGTGTTATGGCAGATTAAGAGAAATTTAAATTATATTCCAAGTGCCAGACATCTGCAAAATAAAAAATGTTTTGGAATATGTATTTCCATTGAATTGCTGACTTTAACCTTTTTCTTTTTTTTTCCTTCCCCCCCC
>VYXH01012410.1:358726-384632 GCA_013397275.1 Burhinus bistriatus | reverse complement strand
CCCCCCCCCCCCCTTTTTTTTTTTTGTTTCTGTGATTTACTGATGAATACTGGCATTTGTTCTGGTCTTCTGCTGTTACCTTGATACGAGCACTGACATTAAGCAGTTCTAAGAGAAACTTTTCAACTTAGAAGGAGAAAAAAATGTTCCTATCTGAGAACATCATAATATAATATGCTCACATAAAACAAAGGTTTATGTTTTTCTGCCACTGAAAAGTTCAGTACTTCTGTAATTGTCACAGAGGGCAAGAAAGACATCGTGTCAATTGTCTATAGATCAAAAGTAATCTCAAATATTTTGGAAGCCTTCAGTGACGTCTATGTCACACAACACAATAATGTGTGACATGGCTTAAGGTATACAGATAGGCTTGTCTTCAAAAGTAAGAAAAAATGAGAAGCAAACAGAAGTTTTGGAATTACTTTTTAGTTAAACTAGGAACCTATTCTCAGTTAAAATCTAGATATCCATGGGTGAAATCATGCCAGCACTTCAAAGGCTTATGTTTCATCTTTTATTATCTTTTACTTCTTTTTTTTCTCATTTTGGATGGAAACTAAGGAAATATCCAAGTTTTTCTCTGAGAAAAATTAAAATAATGTTCAAAACTTCATATCTAGCTTTATCTGATTATATATTAAACAATATTCTTGTTCTCTTGTCAACATTACTGGGTTTATTTCTACCAATACATCATAACTATGTACTAAAAAGCATAAACTGTACATTGAAGTATATGCATTATGTAGACACCAGCATTATTTATTTTGCAGGGTTGTTTTTTCTTGGGGTTTTTTTCTTCTTTTTCTTTTCTGTGAGACTGGGATAAAGAATGAACAATTTAGTTTACAATCTAATTTTGAGGGAAATGAGAAGTGATGAAATGTCATGAAAAGAAAAAAATCCTGAAATAAAGCAGAACTATTTCACAACACACATGAAATAACTTCTTCTCTGTAGCTCGTAAACAGCACTAATGTCCATTGCCTATTACTCACTTATTTGCAAATAACTGACATTATGCCTGTGCTTAAAGTTAAGCATGTCACTACTGCAGCAGTGTGGGCACCTGTTGCTCCTTTGCCCGTAATTCCCATGCTATACATCCTTGTAAGAGGAATGCCGATTCTTTTGTCTACCACACATCAGCAAAACGTTGCCACAAGTTGGGAGAGGAGTTTGCTAGGCAGAAATATCAAGGGCCACCCAATTCACACTGAAAGTAAGGGTACAGCTGTCAAAAGAGAAAGGGCGGGAGCTGGCTCATGTCCCCTGCCCTGTGATCTTTTCCTGCAGCACAGCTAGTGACTTTCCAGGTATTGGGGAAGACAGGGCAGCCGGGGTTCAAGTGTGCTCAAAGGATAATGCAAATATTGCCAGTGCAGGGAAAACTTTGCTGAAGCTAACTCTTCTCCAGGCAGATTGCTCAGCCCTGTCAAGAGTCAGCTGAAGACTATGCAACAAAACTCTGTAACGAGATCTCTCTGCATTGCAGCAAGTACGAGAGAAATCCGTAATACTCTTAAATGCAGTCACACCTTTATAAAAAATAATGGCATCAGGCAGCAATATCCAAGTCTCCACGAGCACAGTTCAATGTCTATATCACATCATTGCAATTGCAGACAGCATATATACCAAAAAGGGAAAACATGGCTTTTTATACATTGAGGTTGTAGGTACATACTGAGCAATTTTGTTCTGGTTACCTGGATTTCCAAGGTGTCAACGCTAGCCTCAGAAATCAAAATCCTCAGCAGTGGGGAAGGGAAAGAAACACTTACTGTGCTTTTCAAGCAGGTCTTGTTAGAAAGCTTTTTGCCTTTGAAACATCTCTAAATATATTTATATTATCTCTCTTCATTTTCATCTTATTTGGTATCTAAAAATGTACATGTGGTTTATTCCACAGATAATTATTCCAAAGTTCTGTTCTTTTCAAATCAGTAGTAATACTTTTATTTGCTTCATTAAAGTAATGATTTTACCCTCAAAATATAATCATTCTACATTTCCCCAACTCAATTTGTGGAAAGAATTTCTAAGGTTGTTTCTTTTTCCCCAGTAATTATTTTAGCAATGGTTTCATAATAAGCATACTTTCATAACTGCAAGACAATACATAACTGTATTAGTCTTTAATATAGAATGCATTTTCTGCCCACTGGAAATTGGTGGACTGCCATGCAAGATATCCAAAACTTGTACTCTCTGTGTTTTGGGGTAAGGGGTTTTTTTTGCATGTCTGCTCTGTTTTTTAGAACATAAAAAACAGAGACTATATATTAGAAGAGTTGTAAGTACTTGTGTCTTTTGGCAGTTTTTATTTCTTTTTTATTTATTGAGTAAAGACATGTAAAATTTCCTGTTTAAAAATGCTACTAGTGGAAAACAGAAAATTTGGCCATTTTTTATGTGTCATGACTTGATTTTGTAATTGCCTTTTAAAAGGTATATGTAATGCAAGACTCACCTTTCCTTTGAGATATTTATTTTATGGAATACAAAAATTTATAAGCTATTTTGTTATAAAGCAAATTTCTGTCAATAAGACTTCTGCTTAAAAATAGTAATAACAACCCCTTGTGTCTCAAATTGATTTTTCTGATGAGAACCTTGAAGAAAGTTATCATTTTTTAATCCATCAGGCAGTCACTACATGAGAATAAACCATTCAATTTTAGTTTATTTTATGTCTCTTTTTCATAGCACTATGGTTTTTTCATTCGCCGGGAAAGAGCAATCAGTCGATCAAAATTTATTAGCTAGTGTTGACCTATCTGGATCCAGTTAGAAACTGTGGTCTCCTATGTTGGCCATTTAGGGAAATCTTCTGTGTAGCTGACCAGAAATACTATCATGTTTGAGAATTTGCATCTACTTTAGTGTTCCCCTAAATTTAAGGGCTTTAAGAATAAGTTTCGGACTTCCTGTCTTGCTATTAAAGGAAAATGAGGGTCCTGTTTAATTTATTAAAGAAGATGGACTACTTGCTTTATTATTAGACCAGTAGTATTTTATATAAAAGCCAAGGAAGGATGTTCATTTATAAGGCAACTTTTCCCAGAATTTAAATTGGTGGTAACAGATAATGGACAGTTAAAATGTGGTGTTAGTCACCACTTAACATCATGAGCTGTGGCTGAAGCAGGTGAACACCTCTGAGTGCACTGTTAAATGATCATTGGAGTAGATGAGGCAAGAAACACATACTCTGGTTGAACTCTACAGATATCAAGATACATCTGAGTTTTACATTTAGTTTAAAATAATAAAGCCATCCTACCAGTGGGTGATTAACAAATAATTTGGTTTGACTCCATGTTTTACTAATGAAAAACAGGAAAAACTGAAAAATATTTGGCTTATCCATCAGGGAACTGAATAATCTTTATATTTTCCTTGACTCTTATTGACTAAACTAGGATGATTTAAAATCTGCTCTGTTTTCAGACTAAGCTTAGTTTTGTCCTTAGAAATAACTAAGAACATGTAAATAGCTTTTCACAAGGAAACTAAATAGATAAACTGTATTAATAGTATGTAGTAGACATGTTTACCATCTTGTAATTAGAGATTCCTAGCTGAAAACATGATTAAACATTGTCACTAATAGAAACATTCTGTCTATGAGTCTGATAAGGACTATATCTGGCTCTCCCACCCATCAGATGGTACCGGAAATGCTTACCAGAAGATGCAGAATTTAACTTCCTAGATATTCTGTTCAACAGTTCAATGAAGCCCTTAAAATGTGATTAAGTGTATCAAAACCACCATGATTAGCTGTGTTCCTCTAGCCTCTTTAATTAACCAACTAACATTAGGAGTAGAGAATGAGATAGTACAAGGCAGCATGTCTTGCACTTATTTGCAACTATTATTGTCCAAATCAACAGTGTGAAAGTCATTATGCTTTGGCAAACTTGTTACTAGAACTTCCTGGCCAGCCTTTGTGTCAAAGCCCAGTGAAATCAGTGGGAGAGTCCTTAAAGAAAGATGCATGTTTTCCAAAATTTCCCATGGAGAATAGCTCCCTCCACTATTCTAATAGGCAGAGCTGTCATGTTGTATTGACTCAGTACAAATATTTCTGAAATAGAATGGTATCTACTGAAGTGACCCTAATTTCTAGAAATAAATTATCTAATCTGGTCTTAATCTGATGTATGATTTATTAAAAACCTTGTTAGGTGACTCTGTGGATTAGTGTGAACTCACGTATCTTATAAAAACTGCCTTTTATGGTCTTGCAGTACTGCTTTTTCTTTCTTAAAAAAATGGGGAAAAAGGCTATCATGCAAGTGAAGTCCTCAAAGATATTTCTGGAAGTAAATACGACTTTGGATGTTGTTCTTCTGATATAAACAGGAAAATTCTCAGATCATAATGATCTTTAAATCAGATGATAGATACCTCAACTGAGAACTGAGTTTTGCCCTCAAAAAATAGTTATATTAAAAATTATCTATTGAAATTAAGAAAGAATAGGAAAGAGAAAAGAACAATTATTTTCATTCTAAAATAGCCCCTAAAACGAACACAGGCACAATGATTGCTTCTCAAAAAATTTGCTGAAATCAGAACACCTTGCAGTTTTGACTACCATAAGTGTCCACAGATCTCCAGTTGGAGTTCTGCGTTCCCAAGGCTTGCATCTTTCTTTTATTATTAAGGATCTATAGTCCAGTTAAAGTTTATCAATATTTGGAATAAAGAAGACTGGAAGAATCTCCCATTGAACAGTCTTGCACCCCTAACTTCTTTCAGTTCTTTGTATCCCTTACTCACCCATAAGCACATGTAGAGCTCCTTCTTGTAACATATTAGCTGCTAAATCTGACACCATCATTGTCATTACCTTAAAAAAATGTTTCTTTATAAAAAATCTGGTCTCACAACAGATCTGTATAAAGGTCATCTGCATGCAAAAGAGCCAGGTTACTATATGAAGCCTGATTTTTGTTAACATTATTCAAAATAAAAATATTTTTTCCTCTAGGTAGATAAATGCACATATTGTAAATGTGTAATACTGTACAATGCAATACTAAGTATAAAAGGAAGAACTAGTGACTGTAACTGGAGGTACGTGGTAGCGAAGGTAGACTTTCGCCTGCAATATAAGCAAAACGAAGCTATTCCCATTGTGCAGTAGCTGCCTATTTCAATGTATATTCACATTTCCTTTAAGTGGCCTAATGTGATCCCTTTGCATGCCAGCAGTGGCCTCTGTTTTGGTGTCATAGTGGATACCTTTGTTGTCACGTAATAATGGAGGAGTACTGGCCTCTCCGGAAGGAGCAGTAAGGGGGCTTGAGCAATGCCTCCATCCCCTGCTCCTGTCGGAGGTCTGCACAGAGGAGCTCAGCTTGCAGCAGGGTTCAGGTCGATGCCTCACACCAGCATAGCAAGGTCCAGCCTGGCAGTCTGCAATTTGGTTGTTCCTGGAGTAGGTGAAACACCTAGGGACAGCACCCACATAATCTGAACATCCAGAAAGATATCACAATAAATGAACACTAATCCTCAATGAAAATGTGAACTGGGTTCCAAAGAGTTTGACTGTTTGTTTGGTTTATGTTATTAAGTTTTTTCCCTACTAATATTTTGTATAATATCTCTTCAGTATGAGGCATCACAGGAAGTTTGACCAGATATTTGTTTACTCGAGACTGCAGCCCTCTGCCTGCACCAGCTAGACCAAGCAAAGTCAGAAGTTTAACAATTTTCTGATTCCTATCCTAACCAGATGAGTCTTTTGAACTTCATTCTTGAAGACTAGCTAAAGAAAACCTAGGAAGAAGAAGATGATCAAAAGTAAGCAGGCCGCCTAAAAAATGTGTTTCTTATTTCTTAAAGCCAGCAGGACTGATCATTTTCACACAATGAGGCCTCAGTTCCAAGTGCAGCGATACTTTTTAAAGCCAAGATTCAATGTTAGTGGATGAAACACACCATACTCAGGTCACTCTTGACTCAGCTGCAGTTGTGAATAAAGCTACTGATAAAGGATCCACAGCCTATTTTCCAGCTTGTTATTTGTTGGTGAATATTCTAAAACACTCGTAAAGTTGTTGATTCTTTCAGGGTTTTTTTCAGTCTATCACAAATATTTCTGCTAATAGCATGACTCTCTTTCTTTCTGTAGCCTACAAAATTTCTGGCCTCAGACACGTCTCATGGCAGCAGTGTCCAAGGAAGCTATGCACTAAGAATATAACAATCCCTCCTAATTATTTATAAAAGTGTTGCATTGCAACTGGATCCTAGCTATTTCTTGCAATAAGAAGGACAGTAAATACCAGGATCAGATTTTCAATCTGAATACAATGTATTATTTTATATACTTCTCCTGTGGCTGTCCTTATATATATCCCCTCTTAAGTAAATTACATCAGTAATGCCCTAACTGATGTGAAAATTGCTAACTCTTTACAAAACTGCTGTATTTTGTATGTATGAATAGATATGAGTTTATGAAGAAAAAGTAATATATACATAATACGGCAGCTCAGCTCCAAAATCTACTGGCACTAAACAGTTTTATACCAGTGGTGAATTTTTCTTGGGACAAGACATTAGACAGAGTGAAAGAATATATATTGCTCTGCTCTCACCAGTTGCCAATTAATTTTACGAAATAGTTAGTGAAGGTTCATAAACCAAAAGAAAAATAACTTTGGAAAAGAAAGAAAAAAAGTTTTTGCTTGTTTTGTTTTATGTGTATGCTGGAATTGCTGAAACTTCTAAAAGATCCTGAAATAATCATGAAAGAATGTGTCAGAGTTCTTCTGGCAATGGCTCAGAAATGTGAAACTATTGTCATCTTGACATTCGCCTCTGATAAACATGCTATGCACATTAAATCAAAATCAGTATAAAAGTGTGCCATGTGACAGGATAGCCTTTGCCAAGTGGGCTGACCTGTAATGAAAAAGTCAATCCTCTTCCCCTTTTTTTTTTAACCGAAAAAAAATATAGCAGCAATAATATGGGTAAAAGGCTCAATAAAATCTGTCAGAATTGATTTCTAGTGACACATAATGTCTGGCAATCTAAAGCTTTATTTTGCCAACTGTTTAATCTGTACTACAAGTAAAAGCGTTCCATATGCATAACTTCCCATTTCAGTGATGATCCTGTTTAAAGATTTGTTCCAGCAGCATTTATTTAATGACCTTTATAAAGAATTTTCTCATTCTTCTGTGGGTTATATTTAAACTAGGGAATAATAAAAATAAAGTGCACAATGGGAGAAAAAAAATCTCCATTCCCCATTACTTTTTTTCAAAAATATAATTACTTCTTAGGCAGCATTAATGAGGAAGCCTGGGGATATATGCGTTCCAATGTTAGAAAAAATAATAAACCAATGGTCATTATTTACACCCTTACAATGTCAAATTGTACGTTTTTGTCACATAATACCTGTGAAGATATCTCACACGCGCTGCAATATCCACAGCTATGGCTCCCTTATTCTATTGATTTAAATATCCTTTTGCTTCTCCCTCCTCAACAGGAAGTATGAGGTCATTGTTATAGCTCAAACACATGCCTTGATAGAGCACTATTCAAACCAGATATACACCATACTTTATATCATATTTTGAATTATTTATCTGTCATGGGAAATAACAGGAGAGGAAGGAGTTAGCTGGGTGCTTGAAATGAATGCGGCAAAAGCATTAACGTGCAGGTCCAGCTGCACAAAATCAGATGTGGAGTCCTGGTACAAAGGGTCAGAGTCAGCGATGGCGGTGGAGCTCTTGGTAATACCAGGAGAGCAAAGAGGCTCATAAATCCAGCGAAAGGCTATCACATCCTATAAACTACGTATAGGTGAAACAGAGTACTAATTTCCAGTGGGCCAGGGAGGACAGCTGCCTGAAACATACGTTTAAAACTGAAATGTACATGCACCCTTCCATTCAAAAACTTCCATATATAGTACTGAGGAAAAGGTTAACCAAGAGCACTGCATAGCTTAAGGAAACGCATAGGGTAGCTGTCTGATTTGATTCATATATCCCAGTCACAAAATTCTTTCCTGGAGATCCATAATGTCTAGGTTCTTAATTATCTGCTCTTTTTTTTTTGTGTGTGTGTGTATATTTAAAAAAACGGCCAATAAAATGTCAGCCAAGAAACACACTGTTCATTCCTTTCAGGTTTATTTTAAACCTATTGCACTTAGGCTCCAGCTAAATCAATTTTTCATGAATATCTACCCTAGTAGATTACACCTCAAGCCAGTTCAGATCTCCAGAGAATTTAAAATAAAAAAAAAAAAAAAAAGGAGATTTATCAAGTAACAAGTAACACCTCAGGAAAAAGAAACAGGGTTTTTAATTGCTTTGTGCGCTCCATAATTGAAGGCAGGCACCTTCTTGAGGCACTCACTGCCAGGAGGAGTGTGACTCCACTTGGCCCTGCCTAATTAATCCTGTGATACAAACCTTCTGGCTTCAATTTTCACATTTCTGTCTCTTTTTAGAGGTGATAATAAAACTAAAAATTTATGTTGGTTACTGTATGACTATAACGGTGCCAGCAGAACACAAATAAAACCATATGGATGCAAGGGACCTTGCCTTCCCATCCCTGGCTTCTCTGTTTCGTGAGGTGTACAGGGACACACTTTGTGCTAACAAGAAAAGGTAGAGAAAGATTCAGTAGCAGGAAGGAAGTGCAGGTCAACTGATTCTTGTGATAGTTTGCTCTGCTCAGATGACTCACTGAAGCATATGTCTTATTTGTTTATTGACAAGATCTCAAAATAGAAGTACACACTCTGGAAGCTCAACTGAGCTGGCTACAAATCACAAAACTGCACAACAGCTCTTAATGAAAGACAAATTGTGCAGCTTAGCCTTTAAAAAGCAGTCAAGGCTGTTTGTGCAGATGCCTTCAATCTTAATAGCTTACATACTGTGACCTGTGCGCACTCCTTACCACTGCCTACTGAAAGTAACAGACCATCTTTATTTTCCATAGAATGTAAGGATCCCACCATTATTATTATTAACATTATGAGGCAAGGATTTAATTCTTGGGCACTAAGTAATTGTACATACACACACAGAGACACATATGTGGCAGCTATAAAATACAGCAGGACAAACTCTGCTTTCAGTAAAATTGTGTCCATTTTCATTGCTTGATACAAAAAGTGGACCTAGATCTTACTAAATTAAGGTGGGAGGGTTTTATCTTGTTAAGTGAACTGGAAGAATATTCTTCCAAAAGAGCTGCAGCTTTTATTTGGAAGTTATTGATAATGAGTACATTGCTGGCCACACTCAATACATCCTACTCCCAGGACCCAACAGTACAGTTCTGTACATTCTAATTCCTTTATGCAGTTGAGCACAGTTGGATTGTACCACAGATTTGATCATTTTCATCAAGACGTATTGGAAGAAGAGGAGAAAAAAGAAAAATTATCTTCATTTCTCCACTATGTTGTTCTCGCTCCCTCACTGTAGCACAGTGGTAAGAAGAGAAGTGAGTGGACTGGCACCTTGCTCAGGACAGGGCTCTTTTACCTCATCCTTCATCCCATCCTTGCTACAACTCTGATTGTGGCATATTGTTTTATTAGATAAGTCAGTGTGCCACCTTTCCTTACAGGAGAGATATTGGTGACACATTTGTAACATGTCACATGTCTGTAGGGGTATTATTTTAAAATAAATAATATATTTTAGGGTAACAAAATGCTTCAGTTTTGTGATGGTGTGCAAGCTGTTTGCCACACAAGAGTTGAGAGGCTCAGTGGGATTGGAAAATTAAGATAATTTTGCTGCCAGACTCTAACAAAATTGTTACCGAGCATATACAAACTAGTTTTTTTCTCTCTTCACTTAAATGCATTGGGGCAAAAATTCCCTGTGGATGACAAAAAACTTTGCAATTCATCAAGTGCCTTTTCCAAGACAAGGTGATGTTAGATTTTCTCGTCTGAATGCTTTTAAGAATTTTCCCTTGTCTCTGTAAACACTGGTTTTGGAACTGGCATTACTATTACAGCTGAAATTTTCACCCACAAACAGAACACTGAGTACAGAAAGCTCAATTCAAACACCTGTAAGCAAATGTAAGAAGAAGAAACCTATAGCACAAAGCATATGTGACACTGCTGAGTGTCTAATATGAAGCTATACAAGAAAGACTAGGTAGAAGAGGCATCAGAAGCAGAAAAAGAGACGATTGCCCCAAATTCAGCGGCTGTGACTGGGCAGGTCTTCCTAGGGAGCAACTGCTGAGCTATTCCACCGTTACGTTATGGAGAAGAGATAGGGTTTGTTTTGCCAAATATTTAAGGAGTGGAGATGAAGAGATGGCTGGACTGTAATTTTCGTGGTGGAGGGGAATCCTGTATCAGTAACAATATGTAAAAAAAGGGGTGAATAAAATGGAAAAATTTCTTACCTTGTTAATACAGGATGTTCTAGGGGAAAGGTTGATACATATCGATTACCTTATGTATCTCTTACTTGAAAAGAATTCAGATGATTTAACCTTTTTTTTAATAAAAACAACTCTGAAGCCAGTATACACTGTTCTATCAAATTTTCATGAAGTTTTGTACGTAACTGGTTGATGAGCTGTATGTAGCAGACAGACCAGGTCACGTGCCTTAAGCTTCCTTCTCTTTTTTTTTTTTTTTAAATAAAAATATCAAAAATGTTTCTTTTTACCAGACAGTAATTCTATGTTAAAATGTATGGGCCACCTGATTGCCAGATTAGTCCCTGTGAATGGGGCTGCCCTGCAGTTCTCCTTCCTCTGCATCCCACTGGGAGAGATATGTTGAGCTCCTCAAGGCGCAGACATCACCTATGATACCTTGTGGTGAAAACCACCTCCCTTTTCACCCCTATCTTCTTATCCCCATCCCCAGGCCTCAGGACCTCCTTCAACTCTGGCATTTATTGCTAGAAACAGAGCTGTCATGGTAGTTTCTACAGGATCTTCAGTCTTGGATTCAGACTATTTAAGCAGCTCCAACAAAATGCCATTTTTGTTTCTAATTTACAGCAGCATGTGCAGGAAACAGAGGACAGTTGGCTCTTTGTTCAGTTCTTGAGACGGCAGGACTAGGCCAATACACAGCCTCTTGAATGGAGACTGCTGCTCAGTCTCCAAGGCTGCCTTCCGCAGCCTTCTCAAGAATAATGCACATTCTTCGTAGGCAGTGTCCCACAGATAATTGCACAGAGAAGTGGGTTAAGTCTGGTGTTCTTTTTCACTGCAATGTCTGATCTCCAACACTTTGTCTAAACTGCTCTTTTGATGGAAAACTTGGGGATTTTTTTGAAGCCAAAAATTGTGTCCTTCAACCTCCGTCTCCCTTGAGGAATTGTACTCTTTCTAGCCAAAATATGTCTGTTTTTAATTTTTTTTTAGAAGTTGACACATTTTCACTGGAAAAAATAATAATTTTCCAACCAATTCCAGTTCCAGCCTCTCTAGTTACATAAGCATGTGGGATTTTATCTGGCCCTGGTCAATAGCAGGTTTGTTACCGCAAGTCCATGGGATAAATTTTCAGTCTTCAGAAGCATATCAGCTAAGTCCTCTCTTAGCTCTCAGTAAGTCTTGCTGTGGGTAAACCCCGTAGCATCACACTAGGGTTTAAAGAGAAGAAAGTGGTGGCTTCCCAGCCACTGCTGGGAAGCCAAGCAGCCCAGAAGCAGCAGCAAAATGGGCCAATTAATCTATGATGGAAGGGAATCAGATCCTCTTGAAAAAAAGACCTATCGGTACAAGTCATATTAGCCGAAGACTAACAAAGTCTTCAGTAGTGATGTGAATGTCTGAGAGGAAGAGTCAAAAGAATGATGAAGTATATTCAGTATAACCTTTTAGTCCTGGATTTTGAATCCATCCTGTTTGCACTTGGATTATATGATAGATCTGAACTATTCCTACTGCCACTCTTTGAATGACTGGACTCAATATAACATCATATTTCAAGTTAGGGCTCGTATCTCATTCTAATTACACTTCTGTTGAATATTTTCACAAAATCTTTCCTTTTATGCCATTTAATAATATATCTCTTTGGGGGGGGGCTGTTCGAAAGTAAAAATGAGAAGTATAAGACAGTGCCTAGCCTACAATTAACTTTTTCCATGTGCATATTTTAAACTTTTTGAACATAGATCTTTTCTATTATTCTAATTTGAAAAACTGAACTGTTTTAGAGGCTACAGTATATATACACTTAAATGTCTGTTAAAACTGTCTTTGTTTCAGAAAACAGTTAAGGAATCTATATTATATCATATTAACAAAATCAAATGTGGCTACCATTGCAAATAAAAACTGCACTCATATAAACTTAAAATTCAGGATACATACAGTAACTTATAGCAAAATGTATTACAGAAATAATGTAAATAGTCTAATATAAAATGTAATGAGTCTGGGAAATCAGAACAGAGGTTAAACTTCAATATAATCTCATTACATTAAAATATGAAATCATACTGATTATCTCAGCCCTGTTAATGTTGCTATGCAGTGACACACATATGTAGTAAATATGATTATAATGAAACAATTTACAGTTTTTGCTCTTCTACAGGATTAAAAAAAATAAGTGGAAGACCTATTCACTTTGCACTGCTCCCTCCGTGCCCCCAAATTAAATGCTTTCAAAGTTTATGCAGTTCTGGGCAGGTCAAACGTGTAGATTATAAAGTGTTTCAGGGATCCACAGATGTTTTACAAGTTATAGTCCCAAATTGTGACCCAGTTTGCATGGCTATGCAAGATAGGAGGGAGAATAAAGGAATAAACCACCCCTTTATTACTAATACCCAGGGGAGCTGTGAGGGGTGAATAAAAAGAATAACCACAATAGGGAATCTTGCACTGCATGACCTAGTTGCACCAGCATGTAAGAGCTCAGGCACTGAAAAGGAAAACCAGGAGACTCATTGTATCTTTGAGCCACAATTTGCCTCTCCATTTACTTTATGGCAATGCAAAAATATGCTTGGCTTTGTTCAGGGCTCAAGAGCAGTCAAAACCCTGCAGCAATTATTTCTGTGAAAAGTGTTTGATTTCTATGAGTAGTATTGGTATTTCTTTGAAAGACTAAGTTAATACCAGTGTGTTATCCTTCATAATTAAGTACAATGCTTTTGGTGGTGTCATGTCTTCAACAATTAAGCCCAATATATAAGCTTGATTCTTTTCCATGTAGTAGTCAGAAGAGATTGGATCCATTTCCTGCCATGTCTTTCTCTTTTATTGCAAATAGTTCCAGTTTCTGCAGAGGCTTAGCTTTGCAGATGAACAAATTACTTCCATCACATTGAAATGCAGCTACCTCAAGCTAAAATACAGACTTGTGAGCACACGATAGATCAGATTATGTATAGAGCAAGATATAGAAGCAATTACAAAAAAAAAAAAAAAAAAATTACTAGTTGTTGTTGGCTACATAAAGGAGGAATAGTATTCTTGATATGCATAACACAACCCTTTTTTTTAAGCAGAACACTTAGCTGAGGTTTAGTGCGTAAGAGTTGCAGTATCTGCAGTAGAAAATGGCGATAAAGAGATCTTACAGAAAAAAAAAAAGGCACTTTTTTTTTTCCCTAACCATAACAGGAATCAGACCCAGATAATTTAGATGATGATACTTAACCCTTAATCTTTTTCTTTTATTTTTTCTCATGTCCATGTTCTCTGTGTTCTGCCGACAATCTCTTCCGTCTCTCAGGGAGGGGGGGACAGCAATCTGTATCTATTGTACTCTTTTCTACGTCACTTAAATATGCAGAGCTTTAATCATGCAATACCCAATGAAAACTGTCTGTCACTACTATTCAAATTCTTGAGCAATGTTAGGAGCATTCTTTTTTTTTTTGGATTGTGAAAGGTGTCTTGGTTCGGCTGGAAGTTACCTTTGTTTCAGCTGTCTGGTTCCTCTAGGAAGCATAGTGGTGTCTTAGAAGTTTCTGGAAGTTACTAGTGATGAGACCCACCAATTTCCATTATATTTAACTCACCATCTAACAATATACAGAATGTTTAAAAAGTCATTCTGTGATTAACTTCCAAAAACCCAAGTTCTTACTAACTTTACATCATCCTCCACCCACTGTATTAATTTGTTTCATGAAAGTCATCCTCTCTTAGCACTAATGTTTTTAGTTGGACTCCCAGTAACAGTAGCTTTAAGTCCCCACTGGATTCAGTGGGATTTTACATGCTTCAGTGTTTGTGGCAACAGTACCTTACGCTGTATCCCGCCTGGTGTTCAAGCGGGCTTTCTTATAAGATGTTCTTGTATCGTAATTATTGCAATGGTTGTTCCAATACTCTTGGGAGTCCTAAATGAACTGTAAGGCATACTATAATAATAAATAATAATGTAGTGACTATCATAAAATCACAGCATTCCTCAGGCAAAACACTAAGTCAATCAAAGCAGAAAATATCTGACCCGCATCCAAACTTTAGTTGTGTTTCTGAATTTCTGGTCAGAAGACATAATATATTAATGCCCTGCAACTTGCACTGTGCTCACTTTAAAATTTATATTAAGTAGATTGTTACATTATGGTAATGTACTAAATTACCTAAAGCAAAGTAATACAATGATTAACTGACCATAAACATTGGTTTATGGTCAGTTTATAAAGTATTACAAAGATTAACATTATGCATTTTCATAACAGAAGAAAATTGCAGGATGAAATATCTGTGGATTGACTTGGTGCTATTAAGAATAATAAAATAGTGGTATAACTCACAAGAGTCTCATGTTACAGTTTGCAAGTAAACTTTGTTTTAAATCATCTTTGAAAATGGCAGAGATATTCATCGTTTTAAAAAATGCCCAAAGCTTTCCAAGCATAGAATAATGGTTTCCAGTATATGTTTTCTAATATGTAATGTATAACCTTTTTTTTTTCCCCTCTTTGTTTTTCAACATATCATGTCAGATTCTGTCCTGGCATAGTTGCTCTGATATCAGAAGCATTTTACCACCTTATCCAAGACAAATTTGGGTCTCTCTTTATCGGATTATAATATTTGCCTTAAAAGCTAGACACAATCAAAGTTCAACGCTTTACGAGTTAAATTAATGTAATCACGTGTGAGTGAAAATGCTGTTCACCTGTTGTTTAAGGGTTTCATCTGGTCTATCTGTGAGTTAAACTCTATGCAAACCAGATTTTTTTTAGGGGACAGAGACTAAAGGTGAAGGAAAAAGAGCAACATGGGATAGGGAATCAAGCATGGAACAGGGCAACAAGGAAGGTCCTTATACAACCTTTGAGAAAGCAGGACCATTCTAGGCCTATCTCAAATGCATGTGTGTTAATACGCACTGCTTAGGGAGCAGTAATGTCTGTATGCAGTCATAGATTTACAATTTCACAAGAATTACAGAGATGTGGTGGAAGACCTTAAACAACTGCAGTATCTTGATAGAGACTCTTCAGGAAAGACAGGGAAGATGAGGAGCAGCAGTTGTGCTCTTCACACCAAAGTGGTTGTAATGCATGCATGCAGCTCTTCCATCAATGGGTGAGGCACGTGGAGGGCTTAGGGGTCAGGATGAGGAGGGAGGCCAGAAAGTGGAATATTGCAGTGAATGCATCCTACAGAACTGCCAGTGAAATAGAGGAGGTAGATGACATCTTCTAGAAGCAGCTGGAAGAAATGCTCCTATCACAGACTCTTGAAGTGGACAAAATTTGGGTCGTTCAGGAAATTGACAGGAAGCATCCTACATGGGAGGCTGATTTGATGGGCAAAGGCGTCCAGAAGAGTAGGTCAGCCTTTGAAGACACCCTTTTCAATTCACAATAAAAATTCATCCTCATCTTGCAAAAAAACCCAGGCATCCATAGCAGGGCCAGCAGTATGCTGGAACAGGAAATCCTTGGCTGAACTGAAACACAAAAAAGAAGTGTACAGGATGAGGAAACAGGGACAGGCTACCAAGGAGGAGAACAGAGGCATTGCCTGGGCATGCAGGGATGGAACTAAGAGGATCAAAGCTTGCCTGGAGGTTAGCGGTGAGGGGCACGTGGAGGGCAGTAGAAAGGACTTCTGCAATTGTGTCAAAAACAAAAGGCAGACCATGGAAAACTGCTGAGACACAATTGACCTAAAGACAAAGGTTTTGGAAAAGGCTGAGGAACTCAGTGCTTTCTTGGCTTGGCTTTCAGTGAACCCACTTTTCCTGAACACACTGTAATGGTGCTCTCAGACTCCACATAGCTACATGTTTATAGCAAAGGTAGCAACAAAGTACTATCCAAAGCAGAGAAAGCACAAGTTAGGACTGCTTAAATGTGCAGGCGTATGTAAAACTCTAAGATCAGAAAGGACATACGTGAGGGTACTCAGGAAGATGGCAGTTGTCTGGTTTGAAAAGTTGTGGCAAGGTCCACAGGAAGGGTCCCTCCAAAACATTATTCCTGTGATTGATTAAAAGAAAGAAAGAAGTATGCTCTGGGGAACTACAGGCTGATCAGTCTTATTTGAATCCCAAGGAAAATTATGGAGCAAGTCCTTCTGGAATCCATGAAGGAGAAGATTATTTGGAGAACTCAGCACAGATTTACCAAGGTATCAACATCCATGGAACTCCTCAAAGACAAATGCTAAGTCCCGCACGTGAGATACAACAACACAGATTGGGACCCACCTGCATAGAAAGGCCAGTTTGCTGAAACAGACCTGTGGGCTCTGGCAGACAACATACAACACAAGTCGGCCAAGCTCCTTACAGTGAGGAAGGCTCACCCCAGACTGGGCTGCACTATTCAGAGCATGGCCAGCAGCTCGAGGGAAGTGATTATCCCTGAAAGCTCAGCCCTGTGAAGTCATATCCATAGACCAGTTTTGGGCTTCCTAATGCAAAAGAGATACTCACAAACTGGAGAGAGTCCAGAGGAAGGAAACCATGATTTAGAGGGATCTGGAGTACTTCACATGCAAAGAAAAGCTGAGGAAACAGTTTGATCAGCCTGAAGGCCCGTTTGCAACATCCTCTTGCCTAAAAGGGAGTTATAGAAAGTGCAGAGACAAACACTTTGCATGGGTGCACAGTGAAAGGAAAGAAGCCATAGTCACAATGTGCAGAAGGAAAATTGCAATTGGACTTTAGGGGGAAAAAAAATGCCCAGTAAGAATGATCAAGCACTGGAACAGGTTGTCCGAGAACTGTGGGAAACTGTCCTTGGAGATTTTTCAAAACTTGCTTGGACAAGTCCCTGGGTGACACGATCCAGTTTGAGATTAACCCTGTTCCAAGCAGGAGGCTGGACCAGATGGCCTCCAAAAGCTCCCTATAACCTAAATTTTTATGTGATCCTACGATTCTCCTTCTGTGTTCCCTCAGCCTTAAAAAATGCAGTTGGTTAACACTGCATTAGGATTCCAATATTCTAAAGGTTAAAACCAGAAGTAATATTCGTATTACTTCAATATAATAAACCTTAACTTTTTGAGAACCTTTTGAAACTCAGAAAATTAACATTAAATTCTCCTTTCTTCCTTTTCATCTCTACCTTCAGGTTTCTGAGATGCTGAAGTGAACTCAGCTCACTTTTTCAGGCTTTACTGTGCAATTATGAGGTCTAGAAATACACTTCATTTTTAAATAAAAGCTAAGTACTACAGCATCAATGACTTTTAGAAAAGAATCAGTTATCACAATGTACATGAGAAATTTGCAAGAACGAGTAAATGAAATTTCTTGTATTTTTTACAGGTTTTAGTTTCACTCCTCTTTGTCTTTCTTCTAAAGCTTAGACACTAGAAGATTTTATAGTTACTGTGATATTTAGCTGTCTTCATCACTATCTTTCCTGCTGTATATTATGGCTTTTAATTAACTTTGTAATACATGTATTTGATAATTTATATAGAAGTTCCACCTGTTTGTTATTAGTAAGTTATTTTAAACTCTATATACACATAAGATAAATTATTAATAATATGACTTGGTTTAGGCTGGAATGCACTTTCCTAAAGTTCTTGAGTAGAAAAGAACTACTTTCTTTTTTATTTGTGAGAAAGAGAGAAATTATGGTCCATTATAGACCCACGAAATTAAGACAATAACATTGTTTCCATCTATACTGTGAATATAGAGATTTCCTCTGGCATTGATTTTGTGAAAGTGTCATCAAAATGAAAGAAAGGCTTGACACACAGATATATGAAAAGATGGGAATAAGGAAATACGAGATGGCACAATTAGAAACAATGACACTGTCATCCTCAGACAATAAAGAGTATACAAATTTTTGGCTTTTGGACTTGAGTTATGGCTAAAATAAATTCACAGTAAGGATCAAAAACATTTTCGTTCCACTTGATTCTTCTTATGCACATGGAAACAAGATTATATACAGACTAAACAAGGTTGTATCACATTTACCTAACTCCTACCAAAAGAGGCAACATTCCAAGCCCTAAATTTGACGTAACCATTTGTCAATATTACACGCGTTTGTAAGCCTAGTAGTAGAAAGTTGCAAGTCACAATTTTGGATATACATAACTTGTGCAACAGCTCCTAATTATCTGTGGCATTTGGTTAGGAAGTTATGAAAGTACCTACTGATCTGTTCTTGTAACTGTAGACTTAGGGTAACGTTTGCCCATTCAGTTGAAATTTGTTTCCCTGCCTGTTGCCTGTTTGCTTTTGAGCCCAGTGAGAAGTCATTCTAAATAACTCCTTGATTTCAAAGTTTAAGGAAACGAACTGTAGGGTTCCCAAAAGGTGCCAGGTGGAGTATGCACACATGTCTGAGCATTGCAGTGTGCAGGGTCAAACTGTCTGATTCAGCAAAAATGGGGCCTCCAGAAACATGCAGTGTGGTGATTATTTCAAATAGAGTTAACCTCGCTGAAGTTTGCCATCTGACGTGCCTTGTGTACTGGGCAAGCCCTGACTGTAACCCAACAGAAGGTGGTATGCAGACAGTGATTCATCTCATCCTAACTGAGGTGCCTAATAACACTCTTTAAGGTTACCACTTTGGGTGGCTCATTCCTGTTGTAAATCCCTCTCCCAGTGCTGTCCATGTGATGAACAGCCCAGGCAACTGACTCAAACTGAAACAAGCCTGTCAAAAAAAAGGTTAACTTTAATCCAGATCAGTTCCCTGATGTAACCCACAGTTACATCCAGCAACATGAAAGAGAGGATGTCAAAAGGCTGAAAACAGGAAGCCAGAGTGTGACAGAAGGCAGGACTATCTCTCTTAATGGCACAAGCTTGGGTGGCTTCAATCCTTTACGAAATTTTTGCCTAAAATAATTTAGGCAAATCTCCCTCTGAAAGTGCTCATTTTCATCCATGACTACCTATACAACTATCTATATGGTTAGCTTATACTGATACCTAAGGGTTATAGTGCTAAAATTGGGTGGCAAGAACGAAAAGACCCTTTGAATGCTGGAAAATTTCTCATTGACAGAAATGTCAAGAGAGTGAGCTGATGTTTTTGTTTGCCCCGTGTAAATGATAAACATTGTAGCTGAGAGACATCTCGAAGCTGCTGCAGTTATCACTACAGTTGATTCTTAAACATCAAAATATTATACTATATTTATATACACATTTGAAAATAGCATATGTGTTATTTATTCATTAGGGAATAACATATGAACAGCATCACCTGGTGACAACTGTAAAAAAAAAAAATCCAACATGCAGCCTTCTCCTGTCAGAGTAAATTTGGCTGGCAGCATCCCACTCTCTTTCCACTCACACTGGCACTTTCAGGAAGGAATGCAAGACGTGCTTGGCCACTAGGGCATTTCAAATGTTCTTACCCAAACTTCTCTGTCCAGCAATGGTTTACCCAAGAGGCACTTGGAAACGCTTATTCATCAATGCAAATCATAGTTTCCTCCAGCTCTTCCCCAAGGGCTCACTACTTTCCAGACCATTCCCATCAAACACTCTACCTCGATACATAATCATTAAAATAATTGTCAGGAATGTTTATGATGCCCTAATTTGGCCCGTTTCATATTTCATACTGGATGACCAAATTATAGGGTAAATTTGTCCCTAAAAGACTTAAAAGCTGCACACCGTGCAAGCACAGAAACAGGACAGCACTAAGACCAGAATCCACAGAGAATATAAGGTGAGATGACTGACTTTAAGGTACAAGAACAATGAAACAGATGACAGACATCTGGCATCAGCACAGCAGACAGACTTGGTCATGAGCACCAAAAGTGGCAAGAAGTGGAATTACTAAAAATGGGGATGCAGAAACCGGTACCCTAGTTTAAAGTTGGCACAAGAGAAACTAAAAAGGAATACTCTAAGGAAGGCTCTGTCTGAGAAAAAGAATAAAAAAGGCATCAAGGAGAGACTTCCATCCATAAGTGCTTCTTTTCTAATACAAGAAAGTAGACCTTGGCAGCATACGAGCAGGTTTGGTAGGGTGGGGGGAAGCTGTTGGTTTTCAGGTTAAAAGTTATAAAGCCTTATTACTATGCTATTTTCCCACCAATTCAGACTACGTGTCTTTGTTCTCATCTAGGAAAAATTTACCCCACCTCTGACTGCCCCATCTATAGGCATGAGTGGTGTCTGAAGGGCTGCACTCATCATATTTCATTTCAATTGAGTGGGACAGATTCCCACAGCACAAAAAAAGTTAGGCACAGATAGCTCACTGGAACCACAAAAATAAATCCAGAAATAGCAGAGTTTTCAGGCTCTGAAAGTGATGCAAACTGAAATTGTTCTAGCAGTTGATAAGATGTATATCTGAGGTCCCTGAATACAGTGGAGTTACTGTGAAGTTTTAAATTTCAGCCTCCTTGATATTTCATAAGAAGGCTAAAATCTTTCCCATGCATTATCTGAAAGGCTTGAATATAAGCAGAAAGAGATTTTATTGCAAAAATAGATGCCATCACAAGTTTTGAAGGACTATTGCCTGTTTAAATTGTTCTTTAAAATGAAAAAGATTGAACCAAGATTTCTACAAGAGTAAAATAATGGTATTTGGTTTATGTATGTCCAACCTACAAAACATGGCAATGTGTTGCCTCTCATTACACTGCCATGAACATGGGCTGGTGGGTTTTCTCTGCAGACCTCTAATTTTAAAACAAGTTCATTGTTTATTAGTTTAGATTAGTTTAGAAAATGGCCTTCTGTAGTTACAGTGTACACCATTAATTATTGAGGAGCCTTGATAAAGCTGAAAAAAATGTTCTGAGCATTCTTTCTGGCTTAGACTTCAAAGATGTCACACCACTGGTTCTGAAAATTATTTAACAGGCTGATGCATGCGTAGAGGTTCATTCTCTTGGGGACACCAGAGAAGCTTATTAGTTAACACCAACGAGTCTTATTATTTTTAACTACTGAAAAAAGTATATGCTTTGGTAACAGGTTATTACTTCTGCAAGCACCACTGTACTGAATTCTGAATTGCCACCACACAGAATATTGCCACAACAAAAAGCGGGAGCAAAACTGGTTAATACTTTGGGTTTTGCTCAGCAGCATTTTATGCTGACTTGTTAAGGTCTGAGTTTCACATGTTTTCTCAGTGTTTAGGAAAAAAAAATTCTCTAGCTAATACTTGTTTTGCAGAAGGTATTTAAAAACAAATGTATTGTATTACAGCCACTTTTTTGGCAGCATGAAGGACAGCTCCAAAGATGACAGAGCCAATCTCTTCTGTCAGATGAACCAACAACGAGAAATGGCCACTGAGTGCTGCTGCAGAGGTTAGGCTATGCAGAAAATTTTAAACTAACGGCACAAGAACTCTTTGGCTTTCACTGTCTAGCGTTCAAAGGAGCAGATTATGACCTGTATGTAGAAAACCTTGCCTCATTCCCTCCAAATACACTAAATTCTTCTTAAATAGAGAGAGGATCTGAATAACAGTGTTTTAACCAATGAAAAGAAGAAAGGTCAATAGTAAGAGTGCTTATACTTATCTTACTAGGATTTTTCACAGGTGGCGCCTGGGTTTTAGATTGATAAATGCTATTTCATATTTTATGTGCTGTGTTAGACAAAATGTCAACAAGTAGCATATGGCACCATGGCACAATCAGCCATGGTATAAGCGGACACAACTCGACTGAGGACACTGGATTGCCTGCATGAGTTTTGCCTGGAAAGTTTTCATTTACATGGCAATAACATTTACAGATAATTTGTGTGTGGAAGTGTAGTTACCCACAGGCTTCCTAATAACACCAGGTTAATGGCTAGTTGTAAATTTCCTTGTTATTTCTTTTCAGGATTAGCTGGGCTGTGGCTCTGCACAGCCAAGTCTTAGACTCCATCTCCTCTCCTTTCCTGAAAAAGGAAAAGAACCTTGATCAGGCTTGAGATCTATGCTAATATACTAAATTTCAATTACATTTAAGGCCAAGAGGAGACCACAGGCAGACACATAGAGACCAGGTGACTGCATATCTTATCTTTCCTTAGCACCATATCCTTGGAAACTGATTTTACCCCATACCAACATGGTTACAAAATAAAAAAATTCATTCTTGATCCCAAAAAGGGACTGTAGTACTAAATGTTCTAGTATATATCTAGATAGGCAGACTTTCTCTTACTTATCTCAAATAAGGGGAGGCAGGGCATATAACAAGAAATGTTTGCAAGAGTCAGCTGAGTCTAATGAGGCCAGCATATGGCTGGCAAAAAACACTGTTCCTTCTCTGAGTAATCAATGCAAAGGAGGAGTACCAACACACTGGGGTAACCATGACGCCTATTACCTTCCCTCACAGGCTCTCCTCTACTCATACAGATCTCCCTGGTCATTTTGTTCTTGCCCTGCACTCAAAATCCCTCACTGCTGAATGCTGTGGATCTAGGTACTGTGTTTGGATCGAGGGCAGGCATTTTCTCATGGTTGTCAGGACAGTCTGGGATTCCATGATTTTCATACCTTTTTGACAAATGTCCATGACTTGCAACATTCTGGAGTCCTATGTGGGAGTCAGTGGACTGGGTGCATAGAGTGAGCCTAATTGCACAAAGTGGAACAAATGTAATTAAGAGCTGTAAAGTTGAGCTAGGCACTGTTTGGGAGGTTAATAGAGAGCAGGAGCTCAGCCTGACAAAGGAGCCCACTAGCCCAGCTGACTCGAACTGAAGGGCTGCACATGATTGCACACAGTGGAACAAATTTCATTACAAGCCTTGCGATCAACATTTTTAAAAGCTTAGTGAAATGGGTCAAGTTCACAAGGATAATTTGGTTACTACAAAAACACATCCATGACGTCTGACACTTTTTATACCATCAGAGTATTTCTGTCCTTTAAAGTCCCAACCCTGCTATGTCATAATTGTCCAGGTTCACTCAAGTGTTTACTGTGTTTGACCAAAGCATCTAATTAGATAAACTAATGACTGACTCTATTCTTACAGTTTCAACATTCAAAAATTGCTTTCTGGGGCCACCAGAAATAGTAGAGGGGAAAAAAAGCCTTTATTTTGGATGTACTGTAGGGATTAATAATGGTTTTGAAAGACAACCCTGCAATCAAACATTCCCCATTGTTTTTGAGATTAAAAAAGCAGAAGATGAAACTCAGATATGAGATATAGAGATAGATACGTGTGTGTGCACATGCATGTATACATATCTATATCTATCTATAAAAATGGATGCTTTTTTGCTGATTATTTTCCTTTTCCATTGACTTCTACTGAGATAAAAGGCTAGGCTAAGTGAAGTTGAAGTCTTTTGATTCAGATTCCAACCTTTCCTTTTCTCCTCTTAAATATTTTTTCGCCATTGAAGTGCAACTACCCTGTGACTTTCCTCTTTCAGAGACTGCCTAATCAAGAATTAGCCTGCTTTATGGAACATGAAGGAGCTTAGAATAGCTTATCTTGCACATCTCAGTTGGTTTGGCATTACTGACAGTGGTTAAAAAAAAAATCACAATAGATAAAAAGAGATACAGGTCAAATAAACAAATAATTATAGTAATGCAGGCTATTTCTTTTCCATTTAAAAACCTTCCTCTGAGCTTTGTTCTGAGGTAGATGACATATAAAGCATATTGTCTTGGTGGTTTGAAAGGATGACAGGCTTGGAAGATGTTCCCTGAATGTGCCATAGACTTATAGTAAACAGAATGAGTATATTCCTCTGAAATGATTTATCTAATAATTTCTTATATAACTTCAGTTTTCTTGAGTATGGTAATATGCTATTGCTTACGCAACTTTTCAATAAAATTAAAAAAAAAAGACAATGAAATATTTCATCTGCTGAAAAGCACATACACAGAGATTTGGTGAAAATACTCCAAGCAGTTGCAAAGAGCGGGACTTTGAAACTTACCTGTGTGTAATACACTACCACTGCTGGGAGGCACAGAAATTTCATTACCCCTTTTGACAGAGGGAGACTTGAGGTACCAACCTCAGGTTGGCAAGTGGTTACTATCGTGACTAACTGTATTAAAATCAATTATATTAATTGTGTATGAAACTGCTCACAAAGCTGAATAAAAGATTTCACAATCTGACTCTGAGAGACAAAGTGGTTTGCCCAAGGTCTATAGCCTGGGACTCGGCAAACCACTTAAGCATGTCCTCAATTTGTAGCACATGTTTAAGTGTTTTTCTGCAGCAGAAATAAATGGAGAATCATTGATAGAGTTTAAATCTAGGTCTCCCAAGTGCCAGGTTATTTCCTTAATCATCAGGCCACCTTGGCTCTGTGTGATAAATGTTAATGCGAATTGTGTGTATCTTATGTCTGCATATTTGCTGATATTTGTTTTGTTCTGTTTTGTTTTACAAAGCTAACTGCAAGGAGATAAATCATAAATGCATCTCACTTTTTACGGAAGGATATCATGGTTGAAGTATGAAAAGAAAGCAGACACAAGGTAGGACACAGAAATCCCTAAAAATGAGAAGATGAAACAGCTTTTCTTATCCCAGCAGCACTATTCAGGCCTGTCGCCTTTGTTAATACTCTGTCATGTGTGATTCCTACAGAAGGCTGGTAATGCAGCAGGTATCACCAATGTCTTGAAATGTATTCATTACCCACATCTGGAATTCAATATATTTTTGTAGCTCCAGCAGTAACACGTCAGAACTGCAAACAGTCTTTGAGTATGGAAGATGCTCTGTCTCAGGAAAAACAGTCAAGAACGCTTTCATAGAATATGTACAGCCTGTTTGATGCATGTGAACCAAGAATGGGATATCTTCTCTTCTACAAACACCTGGCTCCATATTGATCAACCTACATTTTCACTTATTATAGACCAAGCTGTAAGTATAATCTAAAACCCATTTCCCCAGGAATGTAACTAATACAGGATGAGGAGCTCCAGGAAAGGTAAAGAAGGTCCAGGAAAGGTAAAGAAGGAGGTATGCTGTAACAATGACAACACCTGAAGGATGGACCACTGATGTGAACACTGAATCTCCATGTCTGATCGTCAGATTCTGTCTTCTGGATACATATATGTTCTATCTAATAGCATTTTAAAATTTGTTTTCTTATAATGCTGTGTTTTCTTAATCTTATGCTAAAAGACTTTCAGACTTATAAAGAAACATTTACTTGTTATTCAAGGTGAATGGCACTTTGATCAAGATATACAGGAGAACACAAAACACAGTAGAGATTGTTCCCAGGGAATAGCTCGTTGCCCTTTGAAGGTGTATCAGAGAAAAACTACAGACTAAAAAGCAGCTACTGGAGTGTAAAGGTTATGTTGCAAGCCTCTAGCTCTGGGAAAGCTAGTTCTTGCCAGCAAATCTACTATACTGTACAGGCCAGAGTCCCTCCTGCTGAACTAAGGTGCCAGCAAAGCAACCCCTGGGACCCTGAAAAAACTGCTGTATGTCACATAGAAAGAA
>VYXH01012410.1:318882-349910 GCA_013397275.1 Burhinus bistriatus | reverse complement strand
AACAGTATTTTTCGCAAGTTATTTTAATAGCACAGCTTTGTTCCTAAAAAAAAAAGTGAAATCGCAGGTTTCTATCTGCCTATAATGTTAAAAAAAATTACCCTTGGAAATGCAAATAAAAACCAGAAAGTCACAATGGAAAGATTTTTTTTTATATTTCAGCATCTCTGGCTTTCACATGTTTTTGCATAATGATAGGGCTAATATAACATAACAAATCCTAAACTGTTTTCACAAGGAGTGGAAAAAAGATGTGTAAAAGTATGCTCTGTCTTGCTTCCTTCTGTTCACAATGTATCTAAATACAACAAATGGTGTTCTTGCTCTTTCTGTCTGTTTCTCAATCTGTTTGGAAAGTAGCCATCATTCTGCAGCCAACCATAATATTTGACACTTCCTGACATCATGAAAGCCACCATCTGTCTATCATTGAAGCCCTGTACTTTTTAAAGACTGCTTGGCCTGATCTTTAATGAAGCTTCACTGTGAATGCACAGATCAGTTTAGATAGAAAACTGGGGACGTCTGACAAAAGGAATCTGTGCAAAATCACGTTTTAGTGAGATTCAGCCACAAAACAAAAGGAAATATCGAGACCTTGCAGTGAGCAAAGAAAAAGTTCAGTTCGCTTTCAATTAGTCCGAGGTCCAAATTTGTCATGGAAAGTTTGGAGGATGAAACTGAATTCAGAAAAAAAGATGAAACTCAAATTAAGTGGAAAGCGTTTTTCCTTCCTTCACCTAACTACTATTTTGAAAGACAAATATAGACATTCTTCCAGTGTTTGTAAGAGGTATAAAGTATAGAATGTGCTGTTCATTGGAAATTATAATGAGATTTCATATTTAGGGATTACAACTATTTTCAAACACCCAAAAAGCAGGTTTTCTATGATTTTGGCTTGATATATAAATTTTCAAGACTTTTAAAGACCAAAAAGGTAGAAATTTTGGTCTATTTTGTAAACATATCCTAGAAGGAAAGCCTAAGCTTTTTTGCTCAAGATGTATCTTAACAGGGAAATGTATTCCCTGTGATATTTTGAGGCATGTATTACTATCATGATTTCTACACAAAGCAGTGACTCAAGCTGTAAAGGCTCTGCTTGGTTCACTTAGAACAGATTTGGATGCAAACATTTAGAAACCTGACTTGGAAAATCATGACCTTTGAATACCCCATGCTCCATTTCCTTCATCTACAAATTAATTCAAGTGTCTTCTCATGGCTACAGAGGCAGAATGCTCCTTGCAGCCTTCAAGTCTGCTATACTCCTACTGAGCTACAGCTCCAACAGATACTTAAACCAATTCACGGATGGAAAGCCAGGACCCTCATCCCCTTTGGCTACCACCTCTCCTTTCCTCCTCCTCCGTCAGCCTGCCCCCCTCCACTGGTGCAGAGAAAGAAGATGAAGCATTTCCTGTGCTTTTCTCAGCGCGGCACCCGGTAAATGTGGCCGGCCCTTCATCAAACAATTCAGGTCAGGAGAGAGCCCCGTGCACAGGCTGTGCTGCAGGCTGTGCAGGGGCCAAGCGTCCTGCGACTCACAGCCAACCTCACGGGTGACAGTAAAGAAGCAGCATTCAACAGGCCAGGAAGCTGCTTGAGGTCTCAGAAAGAGCTCCTAGAAAAAAGCTGCTTGTCACTTCTCACCACTACTACCTCTGCAGAGCATCGCTGCTAAAGACGCAATTAATGGGCGTGAGGGCATGAAAGGGAAATGCCTTTCTTACCGACAATAGATGGCAATAATAACAATTATTTTCACTTAGGTAATTATCCCAGAGCTAGCCATAAAAATTCGCAAAGTAAAAATTGAAGCATGGTCCTGCATTTTGTGGTAAGAACAAATAAGGAGCCACATGGTTTGAGTACCTGTCCAAATCCCATCCTCAGTCCTGTGCCTCCTACTTTGTGCACCCTCCCACCCCACACCGCAGTGCCTGGTGGTTGTCCCCCCATCCCCTGTTAACGTTATTCAGCCTGTATTACCTGTCATACCTTACCAAGCCACAGCTGCAGGATTCGGTCAGCAGGACAGTAACTGTTACGTGTGCCTTCAGGACAGGATCAGGCAGTAGGAAACAGGATCCAGGAAATTACTTTCATCGGTTTCAGGTGGAAAGTATAGACTTTTCAGTATTCGGAGGCCAATTTATGTATTGTATGCTGAATACCCTGAAATCCCCCAAACCTGCAGACACGATACCATTTGTATCTGAGGCAGGCTTGACATGAGAGCTTCTCTGTTGGTTGTTTGTAGTATATGGCCACCAGGATTTTCTCTTTCACTCCCTCCCTCTCCTTCTCTTCTTTCCCCATCATTATGACACCTGAATGTCCCATAGACTTCCATTAACTTACCCAAATAATACTCCTGTGAGGCTGAGAAGTGCTGTTGTCTCCATCTCCTGCTATTATACCCTGACGGCAGAGAGACAATTAACTCACCCAGCACCGTGTCAACTCACGGTAGCAGAGCAGGGAGCTGAGTTCAGACTTCCCAAGCCCTAGGATAATTGCCCCATCACTATTTCCCATTGAGTCTTCCTGTTCACATGAGTCTTCCTCTTTATTGCTTTACCATCATCTTCAAATTTACTGCTTTAAAGAACTTTTATAACTTTAATGATCAGTTTTTCCCATAGGCGTTTTTATCTTTTCACCACTTTTTCCTGCTACATATTTTTAGGTTTATAAAAAATAGCAGCTTCTAAAAATAGTCTCTGGTTTGCCACACAAATATAGAGCAATGGAAGTTGATTTGGTTGATTAGAAGACTTCGCTACAAGCAGAAGTGGCGTCAGTTTAGAGCACAACAGGCAGCAGAGCAATGGTGCGTTGTAAACTAAATGTCGTATGGCACATAGGTACAACCACACAGCGTGGAGAAGAGATGGTTTTATACCACCCAGCATGATACTGATATACTCATAGTACCATTGCATTCAGTACTATAGAAATTGCCTCTTCAAGCTCAAAACATTGCAAAGCAATAACAAAAGGGACTTTGTCTTTGGCACCTCTTTCTCTCTTTATGGTACTGGATTCCAAATTAGCAGCACCGATCCAGGTCTCTGTTTTGGATACCCCCTCCCCAATGACACTAAATTCAAAACAATCCATATCTTGTCTCATTACTGGGTAAGAGAGAAGGGTGCCATCTACTGCTAGTACCAGCATCAGACACTTTCAAAGACCATGGCTCTAGACTAGGGGTAGTGAAGTGCAGGAAAAAAAGGGCAGATCTGCAATCCAACAAAAAGAGAAGGAAAGAGGACCTAGAAGCAACAAATGTAAATGGGACTATGTAAGAAAACAAATAAGTCATCCAACCACACACATAATAAGTACCCTCATCCTTTATTTGTGCTCAGCAAAAAAAAAATGTTTAGTTTTTTCTAGATTTTCACTTACAAACCAAAAGTGAGATGTGATTTTATATAGTACTTCCATTTACTGTGGAATTAAGACTAATGCATTTAAATATGGGTATTACAGATCTTAGAACAGTAAGCTGCATGGAAAAATGATGCATATTTGTTGAATGAAGAATAAATTATTCGGAACAGCTGTTCTGGTTTGAAGAAATTTTTTTCAATATTGATTACAACCTCTCAGTTTGTTTTGTGTGCCCAAACCCAGGGCAGACTGATCAGGATCAGTCAAAGACTATTTTGTGCCAAAACTTATGACGACTAATGAAGTTAGCCATGGCTATGAACAGCTAGGATACCTATAATATATATTTTGGTTATGCCCTTGACCACCAAGTTATTCAGATTTATTCTCTTCTGCACTCTTACACCACAAAAAAAAAAAAAAAAAAAAAAAAAAAAAAAAGTAATCCTTGCTGCAAGTAAGGGTTGAAAGAGTGATGTAGTCAGCCTTTGAATCCAGAGGCCATGAAAAATTATTGTCAGTCAGTAATGGATGCCATTCATTGAATGCCAATGATAGCAAACTTTCTTGTGTAAAGATCTACATCCTCAGTCTGCTACCAGACACAGCACAGGACTTTTCTGCTGGCATATTTTTCAGATAATATGAATAATTATAAAGCTGGATTGAACGGAAAGTCAGGAGATCTGGTTTAAATCCTACAGCTGCCACCTATTTCTGCATGGCCATGTGCTGAATGCTCAAAATCTCTGTGCCTTGCCTTCCATTCTCTCGGATGGGGATGGTGATACTTCTTTTTCTCTATTTCTTTTACTATCTTGTTTCCTTAGAGCATAAAATCCTCACAGTGAAGACTGCTTCTCCTGTATCAATTCAATGCTTGCATCCTTAGTAGGGTATGTTACACACAGCTGTAAGATAAAGAAACATGTTTCAGTTCCTAACTCAGCATTGCGTTTATCATAACAACCTAGGAAATCTTAGCTATTGCTTGAGAAAATAATCTGAATGGACTATGAGAAAGGTTAAAATGACAGCACAGTGACTCGAGTTGGTCTTTTTAGGTGTGTGTTGTCTTTAGTGTCTGTCACTACATCTCTCATTAGGTGCTGAAAAGGTCTGTAACATGAAAAGATGCATCTGGCACCATCTTAAATTGTACTTGAGGTTTTCAGCTCTAAAACTCTCCCGAATAAACTGTGAAGTAGGAGGGAAGGAGAGTAAAGGCAGAAAGGAAGGAAGAAGGACCTATTGAAAGTTAAATTACTTCATGTTAATGTCTGAGTTCCTTCTGGAGTTCGTCCAGTCACAAACTATTGCTCTTTAATTTAGCCCTGCAGTTCTTCTTCACTGTGGTTAATGGATCAATTTCTATGCTCTTTTTGCCCATTGTCTGTTTTTCTTCCTTTCTCTGTGTAATTAAGTATCTGAAAGACTCTTCTCCTATTAGCTCCATAGAATGGACTTAGAAAGTGATTGACCTGATCCACAAAAGCAGAAATTGTAAGGAAATGCTATGGATAACACAGATGTCTTCACTTTGCCCACACATTCAGTAGATCTGGAGGTGCTGACAGCCTGGTGTTTCAAAGGATCAGGCCCATAAAATGCTCAGTAGTTTGTATTTATGCAACAGAAGTTACATCCTGAGCTAGCTAATCTACCGTATTCCCCATGGAGACATCCCAGCATCAGCTACGTTTGCTATCTCTATTCCTGTTTAAAGGTGTCAGCCTAAATTCAAGCAGCTGTCAGCTACCTAGTGGGCTTGGCTCTTTTCTAGTGGTTAATTGTGCAGACACCATTGATTGGGGGTATAGGCCGCTTGCACAGTCTCTGCTTTGCTAGAAAACAAAAAGGAAGAAAGAGAGGAAAATAAACCCATTCATTATATATAAGCCAGACATAACAAATATAACCTCAAAGCTATTTGTAAAATTAGCTAAGCGTACATGCTTAATGTGCAGATTATTTTCCATATCTCGATCGTGCTATGGCCAAGATAGGCAGCCGAAACAGAAATGAGATGTAAGCAGTTTCTTTTCAAACTTGTTTCTGATTCCAGTTAGTTTATTTTATAAATAATGTTCTGAGGAGACCAAAACCTTTCAGAGAAAATAAGATTCATAAAGTTTGATGGCCAGAAAGGAGCATTAGTCTGACCTCTGTAAATCACAAGCCATTACACTTCATCCAGTTAACCCTGTATCGAGCTCAGTAATGTGTGTTAATGTCTGACCATGGCAACCATTCCATAAACACATCTAGTCGTACTTTTAAAATTGGAAAATGGAAAGCGTACAATATAATTAGCAGAGAGTGAGAAGAAATCTAGACTTGCTCCTGAAACTTTCCAAACAGAATTAATCTCTCAGCAAGATGAGAGTTCTGCAGAATTCTACGGAAAATTGTCGAATTTTTCCCTGCTGGTGTAGATGCGTGAGACATTCTCCTTTTCTGCATCACGTGTGAAAGACTTCTGTCCAGAGGCAAGAGATCCTTCATCCTCTTTGCTGAAGTTGTAACCTGAACATTCTTTACAGACTGGCCATTTGGGGTTCTGCTTTCATGTTCTGGCATAGATTTGAGTAAAGACTAAGTGTTAAGGCTTAAGGCACCAGAGCTTTAAGGCTGTTGTGCTGTAAATGTGCACTGCAAACTTCTCAATTTTTATTCTAAAAGCCATACCACAGAAACAAGCTCTTTTCTTTTTCTTTCTCCGCTTACTGTAAAATAAATATTTATAAAATAAATACTGTAAAATAGACATGCATGTGTCTGTGTGCAAACTAAATCCTAACTTAAAATGCTCAGCCTGAAGAACTGAAACATTTCTTGCCTTCAGTGTGAAAAGTATAACACACATACTTGACAAAAATTCATTGCAAAACAGGTTTCAAAAGAATAACTTTCTTGATACTGAGAAAGACCTATGGTCCCTCAGATTTCAGAAGTGACACACGTGTGTGACACAGGCAGTGGATGTGACTGCACACACCCAGACCCTGGCAGCCATGCTCCTGCAAAGCAGTTGGCAGCCCTTCAAAAGCCACTGACCCTCGGCACGATGTCACTCTCCCCGCAGCAGGGGTTGGTAGTCAAACACACCTGACCTGCTCTGGGAACTTAAATCCAATAACACTGAGCTGGATAAAGCAGTGATCTGGATGGTGACTTGAGGAACGGTGGTTTTGTTAAACAGATCAAACTCAGCGACAAGATTCATCTAACTCTGCCTCGCCTCACTTTTACCAGTGCTGACTTTACTACCTTTTCTTCTCCAGGACCCCTTAACATGTGTTAGGTTGTGACACCTCCAGTAGAGCCTTAACTTGTGTGATTTCCCACTGCCATCGCCCACGTGTTTCCCACAGAAGGCTGATACAAATTTATCAGTATCCAGACACCTAATATCAGAGCATGGAATCTGTTTGCTTCTAGCAAGAAGGCTTTGGATATCCAAAAAACTTTAGTAAACTGGAATTTCCTATCCTTAAAAGCTGACTAAGCCAAAAGAAAAAGGTGAAATCGGCTTAAGTGATCTGAGAATCATATTCCTCCCCTCCTCCATCACAGTTCTTCTTCATTTCTCCCAGAGAGTTATATAGGCATTTGTTTTGGTACACACAGAGTCTTTTTGCAAATCTGACTGATTGCATATTGAGCATTGTGTGCAACCACTTTGATTTGAAAGAAACTGAATTTTCCAAAATAGAGCAAGGGGAGTTGAGAAGGGAGAGACACAGCTGTATGAAGCTCCATGTCCCAGCAGTGGGTGTGGTGGGTCCCTCCCCTCCAGATACTTGTTTCTTAGCTTTTATGCCTTCAGCAGTTTCCTAATTGTTTCTTTTTAAAAGAAGGGGTAACTTTGGGGGAGTTTCTACCTTATGGTTGCTGACTCTGCCTAGCAACATTTTTAAGAATTTTTTTTTTCCATCTGGAATTTTGTCTATGAATCATTTCAAACACCGTATTTCTAGTGATACTCGCTATAAGGCAGAATTAGCAAAATTTTGCCTGGCACAGACAAACAACGTTTGAACTAGTTTGTGGCATCAGAAAGGACACCCACAAAGAAAGTGTCACTTTTCGTATTCTCTAAACTATCCTTTTAAATCTATAGGCAATTGGCACCTAGGCCTCTTGAGAACGGCGTCCCACCTTTGTGGTGGGCACAGTGCCATCCTAGCAGATGGGCATGAGTGTTGGCATGCTGAGAATCAGTATGTGCATCACGTTTGAGTACAATAGGTCAGCCTCTCATCCAAGTATGTGGGAACAAGAGTGTCTGTGCTGAGCTTCTGTGCCAATGGTTAAAGGAATATACCATCATTAAGCCAGCTGAAGAAGAAGATTCACTTTTTTAAATTAAGCCATGTTTCCTATAGCTACCTGGGAACACCATTTCTCCTGCAATGCTGTGATTACTGGATCACTGATAGAAGGTAGAATACATGTTTGTATACGTATACGCATATAGCCCAGCCAGGGAGACACCATCTTCTTTCAACAAAGATGCATTTTTGCCCTATTTAGTATCCCTGCTGAATGGCTCATCTAGGTACAAAAGCCAGATCCGTAGAAGCCAGCGTATAATTTCAGCTGAATAGATCCCTAAGAGCACTACAGTATTTGGCATGAAATTTGCAATGGAGCCCTTGAAGGGGCTTTCCCATCCTGGAACCAACGGAGGCTAATTTTGATTCAGTAACAAAAAAATGCACCTTGCTGACATAACAGAACAGACTTTTTCAACCTCCTTTTTCCAATCACATGTGGAAAGTTACTGATAACATTAGGCACACTTTCTACATTACCTTCTACCAAAATGGTCAAAATGCTTCCCGAGTAGTATGGAGGCTCAAGGCATTTAGACTGAATAGATCGTCTTATCACAACCTCTTTCAGTATAAAATGTGGATAGCAAGTAAGATTGTCATTGTCAGTCAATGGCTTCTCTAGCAGAGGGCAGATACTAACAATAAGCCAGCAGCATTTGATTCTCTAGAGAGATGATGACCACTCAGACTAATTGACATTCTTTGGTCTTATGCATTTGAAACTACATCACAAGGTGCATTGTAATTCATCAAATTTCTTCCCTATGTCACTGAATATTCTGTTTGCACTTTCAAAATGTCACTCTTATTGGAAATGTAGACAGGTTAGCCCAAACTGAATAGGTACTCCTGTTGTCATCAATTTTAAGTAGAGCTATTGAAGAGATTTTTTTCTGGATGGTGGACAAAAAACCCTATTTTTTTTACCTCATGTATAATCATGGCATGATAATTTTAAATTAACTTTATGACACAGTCATGAAGAATAGTTCTGAAACGTTTTCACTACCATTTTAGTTATTCTTGAGAAAACGAGACTGACTATAACGAATAAGTGAGCAATTGATGTGGAAGAACCAGTGTCATATCTCAGGCTTTACCTCCCTTGAAATTATTTGAAGTATTAAAAATAATAACAATCATCATCAGCTGAAATCAGACAAATGCAGAGGAAGGACTCGAGTATATGTCCAACATCTGAGCCACCAAAATCTGAGCTCTATGAATACAGACCTGTTCCCTGGAGGCAGCTCTGTTAATGAAAGATATCAAAATATTTTAGGTTGGGAAGAAGTATATTCTGGATTAAAGCAAATAAAAATCAGGTCTCATAACAGCATGACAGTTACATTTTACATAGGTAAATCAGTTGTGTTTATATTGTCAAAAGACTACTGAACTTTAATGGTATGATTTTCAAATCTACCTATGAGAGGTCAGTAGATAACCTAAGTTGTTCTCATCTTACTTCAGAAAATCTCCCCAATATCCTAGCTAGTAGCCTAGATCTACAATACAGTTGCCAACAACAACTAAGGAGGGCAAGGAATGACTAGTCCTACTGTGTCTGCTTAAGGCAATAGGAAACACAGTACCTAAGTGGCCTCCCATATCTCTCATAAGCAAGCAAAGAAAAAAGCATGAGAGACTAGTCACCATTAACTCCTACACTATGGTCTATGGTCTCACAATTTCATTAATAAAAGCTGGAGGGGGATTCACAGGGAAGGAGGTGAAGTTTCTGAGTACATCATGCCTTCATTTAATGGCAGGGAACTAATGTTATAAAAGATGACACAATTACATTTTAAAAAAACTTTAAAGTTTCAATTACTATTTATAATAATATAAAAATATGTTTTATATATAACATATACATATAATTTATAACACTATATGATGATATAACGTAATAATATAGTAATATAATAATATAATGTATATTACCATATAATAATTATAATGCTATACTATACTAAATGTTCTGTATTATAACTTGTAAAACTAACAAATTCTTCATGATTCAAAACTATACTGTAACACTGAAATATCAAATCCTTGCAGCGAAGCTGAGAAGACAATGTCTTTTTGTGTGTTAATTACGCAGTGGGCAGATTAACAGGATGAAAATTAACAAGCTTTTACTGTATCCTTTACTTAAGTCTTTGTGTTTCAGACCTTACTCAAGTGAAGACCTCCATCCGGCCCTTATAGTTTTAGTATTGTTAACCATACAATACTTATTTCTTCATTTAAAAAAGAAAAAAAGTAAAAGTAGAGTTAGAAGTACCACTACATTGTGTGATATCATTGGTTTGTCCTTAGTCCTTCAAAACATGACTGAATCTTAATCCATTTTTAAATAATTAAAATTGTTATTACAATTATATTTTTAAAAGTGTCTGCACTAGTTCAATAAACAGCTTGAGTTGTTTTCTTCTCTTTTTTTACTATCTTCCCAATGCCCTTACAAATAATTGTTTTGTTACTTACAGTAACCCAATAGAACAAGAAATGACTAGTCCTACAATGTCCGCTTGGGACAGCACCAAACACACCTCCATGTGGCCTCCTATGTCTCGAGAAAGGAAGGGAGAGGAAGATAAATTCATATATATGGACATTCCCCTTACAAATTATGACAGAGGCTGGAAAAATGGGAGCAGTTCTGACAAACATTACCTCTTTAGTGCCCACAACAGGATGGTGGAGGAAAATGTCTTGCTGAGGCGAGAATACTCCTTGCCTTTTTCTCATCTTCTGAAAAAAGAGGCAGAAGAGGTAATTTGAGATGTTTTGGATCATAGTCCTCATCTCAGTTAGTTCCTCCACCTCTGTTATGCCTGAAACAGACATGTTCGTAAAACACTTTGAAAATTGTTAGAAAGGCAGATCTTACACCTAGAAGGATATCGTACAACTGAACTGCTTATTTTACAGGATAACAATGAGGACCCTGGAGCTTCTGCATCAGAAAGAACCATCCTTAAAGATGACCATGAACATGGTACATTCTCCATAACCAGGAAGAATTCATCTCTGCATCAGTTTTCTATTCATAATTTTATTTCATTATTTTGCAAAGAATCTCTGGATTGAGTGAGCCGGGTCTTTTTTGCTGTCATTGGTAACCAAACGAAAGATATGAAAATAAAACAATTTTTAAGCTGAGAGTGTAAAACTTGAAATTTTAGCAATGATAGATGGGTTTTCTCTATTTTCACAGAGAAAACTGTTATTGCTACTTCATGTATTAGCCTAAGTTATAGAATCTCTCTTCCACATCTGCTTTGGAAACACGTAAATCAAGTTCCTGTGCTAAGGCACATAAGTCAACTTCAATTATGCTTAGCTCTCTGTGAGAGTTATTTACTCTCCATCCTTCCCCAGAACTGAACACCTTTCCTGCTAGGTAGTCCTCCAAAGATTTGAAACTGTTGGGACAGTGACAGAATAGCAGAATGCATTATCAGAAAATATAACTGATTTCATTGGTAAATTATTAAGTTAATTAATGTATTTGTGTCCATGGCTAATTTCCTCTTTTTTTTTTTTTCTCAATAAGGTGATATCATACAACCTTCAGTTAAGCACATGAGACCGTCAATGTTTTTTGTCACATTAAGTTCTGTAGATGTTAAAATTAATTGCACCCCAGGGCCATCACGTTATGCATGAATAGGCACCCAAATGAATGACAATGTTTGAGAGAGAAAGAAAGAAAGAAAAGGGATTTAGATGTATTCCCAATGATTGCTGCCAGTAACATGATAACTGACATGATACCTAATTACAGGATTTCTAATCAAGGATATCAAAGAGTCAGCATTTTTTGTCTGTCAAGCTTTTCTTACATTTTTCTGCTTCTGAAAATTCTTCCATGGTAAAAAAGGTTCTCTTTCAAAGTATTTTTTGTAAGAGTATCTGGGCCAGCATCACAAAAGGTGATCTGAAATCTGAATTTTTTAATCAGAAAAGTTATTAGAAAAATAGTCATTCATGATTCATCTTATCTGCCATTCAAGACTGAATTAGTTAATTCTGTGGAGGATTCCACAACTAAGCACGTCATGCTGCAAACAGACTGATATAGCGATACCTTTACACAGCTTAAGGCAACCTAGCTCAAAGAGCAGGTAAACTAAACAAGGTAAATTAGCCTAAGCCTATTATGGGCTATACCATTTCCAGCAGCAAAATGAAATATTTTTCTAGGGCTTGGTTTCAAGTTTAACACCAAGTGATACTCCAGACCACAATAATAAATAAAATGTAGGCATCCCACTGGCTAAGAAAATGCCCCTCAGGGGTACCCGAAAAGGGTAAGCCAGAGCACACATGCGGATGCCCAGCTCCCTGTACCATTTCTGAAGACAAGCAGATGGTTTACAAGGACTATGCCCCTGCAAACTCAGTAGGGAACCAAGACCTGGGTGTAAGGATATGGCTCAAACTTTCTAAGTTTTATTTCTGAACCTTTCAAGCTCAAGAGGTCAGGCTCCACTGAGTGACAGCAGCCCTGAGAACTTCCCTTCTGGTTAATACAAAATTACTGACAAGTCTGCACCTTCTCACAGCACAGCACATCTTTTCCTAACGGTCCTGCCCATATGTCAATGAAATTGCATTTCTGTTCCCTCAGCAGTCTTTGAGGGGTTCAGGTGTACAACTTCACCTTCAGAAGGAAGAATTCATGCAGAACAGGAGTCTCAAAGGTGCTGGGACTCCCTGAAGCAGCTGTGTTGCCCCTCTGGACGCAGGCAGCCCTTCGGTAGCCACAGGGCTGGGAAAGCAGCCTGGCTCTGCAGGGCAGAGGTGGTTCTCAGTGGTCTCTGATAGTGCCTATCTGAGCAGAAGACCAGGACCTGCTCTCACAGTCTGGTCTCATTTGTCTGTCTGTTGTTCACCCAGACCAATGAATGTAACAAAGCATAAACAGTCCAGCCAACACAGATCAAAATCCAGATCTTGCATGCACCGTGCCAGTGTCCTTAATCAATAAGCTAAAGATTTGCTGTCCCACTTATCTGTTTTCATTCTCGCTATCCAAGCTAGGCAGTGATGGAAAGTAGACTCTCTGACTCCCTCTTTTGAATTTAGATATCTACAGTTTATCAGACGAAGTGGCCTTGTCTGTCCAAATGTCATTAGCTGTCCCTGTTCATTGGGAACTATGATGTCCATATATGCCAATGATGCAAACTAGCTTCCCTGAAAATTCCGTCTGGCTGGTGGGGGCTTCTAGGAGATCTGCCTGGCTCCAGGTGCAGGCAAGAGCAATTCTAACCTCCAAGTGCAAGATCATGTGTATGGAAAGAGTGAGGAATGAAAATCTGCTGGGATTTTGTAGTTAATGCTCCTACTTCTCTCAAAGTATCATGGGATTTATTCAAGTGACCAAGTCTGTTATATTTTATATATATATACTTTATCTAAAGGAAAATATTCCTTCTCTGGTACTTTTACAGTATTTTATTTATGCCTTCCTCATAAATACATTACTTTTATAATAAAGACTGGAATACAAAGAAGTGAGGGCAGCAAACTGAACTATCCGCTGTATTGTAGGCCTGATTTGGGTCTGATCCCATCAGTATGTATTAGAAATAACTCCTTGGAAGTCCAGCAAGTCACACTGGCATTAAAGTCATGCAAGGCCTCTGGCTGGAAGTTTCTTACACATGAAATTACGGTTTTGGTCCTCTGCCTGGTTTACAGAAGTGCTACGTATTAAGGAGAGGTCAGAAATTTATGAAGTCAGTGACTGCCATGTGAAGAGTTCAGTTGCCAGGGTAAGAACAACCCGACACTGTCTAATAATAAAGCTAAAAGTTCCCTGTATCCTAATGTCCTCTTTCTGAGCCCTTTGAAAAGAGTCATATTTTACCAGATCCAAGACGATCAATGAATCAAAGTGAAGGTAGAGAGAGTGACCCAGGGCAAGAATCTGTTGCTACTATTCACACTATTGCTAGCGCCAGGCTCCTCTAACCCCACAGCTGGAGTCCCAAGACCTGAGTTAGATGCCTAACCTCTCAGAGCTATTTAGGTGAAAAATTAGGCACCTCCAAAAGATGCTCCCAAAAAAATTATATAGTGACGGGAAGCTTCCTAAGGAGCTGGGAATCTCCTATGTCTAGCTAATAGGAAATGCCAATCATGTCGGCAATCCCTTCTCTCCTCTGGAATTTTGATTCCCAGGTCCGGGCTGTGAGCAGACAGACACTCCCTTTCCACTCGGGACCCTCAGCCCCAAATCTGCTCCCAAGGGAACCTTTAGCAATTGCTCTTTGAGCAGACCTCATTGTTTTATTTCAAAAATAAATCCAAAGGAGGAACCACACGTAATAGCTTAGCGGTTAGAGGCGCTCCCCTAGGAGAGTGAAGAGAGACCATGCCCTCCTCAGCCTGAGGGGCCATCAAATTAGCATCTCCAGGAGCTGCTCCAGCCACGGAGCCCCAGGGATGCCTCCTTCCTCCCGCCCCCCTTGATGCCACGCAGAGCTGAGCAGCGTGCGGCCGAGGGCAAAGCAAACACAGCTTTTACGGCCAACGCTGAAGAGTGGGGCTGTTTAATCTGCCTGTAACCAGTAAAGCGGTGACTGGCCACAATTTGTACTACCACCTTCTTTCAGCTTCCTCAGGAGAATTTACAATACAACAACATCATAGTCCTACCGGTTATACTGCAGCAAAGATCCCTGTAAATATCTCTCTTACAGCAACAGTCAAATCTGGTTCATCCAGGAATGATGAAGGAAAACACGGAAATATTAACATCTCCAAAACTGACAGATAACTTCTCAACAGTAGCACCGACTGCTGCTAATCATTGTTACTATGTCAATACCATCTTCTTTCTAATATTGACCATTCTTTATAATTTTTGCCAAAATTATTTTTGTCCTTCAACCTTCCTAACTTTTACAGGAGTTCTTTCAAGGTACATCAGTGCATGAAATATTTCTCATACAATGCTTAAATAGAGGGGAAAAATAATGCCACACTATTGTAAAACAATTCGCAATTTTCTTCAGCAAAAAACTAAATGAACCAAACTAGCTAGGAAAGCAAACCTCACTGGTTTGTGAATAACAGCATCTAGTGGTTTGCAATTAAATTGATATTAGTGTTTTAAAAAAAAATGTAGCAATTTCTCAAGATTCCTCATATAATTCTTTTTATTTATGTGCTGTATATCTGAGCACTCCAAAGACCGATCTAACGACATTTCATCACGTTCTCTATATTCATTCACTATGCATTATGTGACATCAAAGGTCAGAATAACTTTTTCCTGCTCAAGAACAGTAGATTCTAATATCAAATATCTGTTCAAAGAAAAAGCAGATAATTAGTGGATAGGATAAGCAGAAGATTTTATCTCCAGAGAATTCACTCCTCACAGATCTCTAATTAAACCAGAAGAAATTGCATAATGTGCATATGCTGTTAAGCGTTAGCACAAGCAAACCTTGAAGAGGGCTGGTACAAAGTGATATAGGATATTTTATTTGCTTGTTTCTCAACACTTCATGCAGACAAGACCTCTACTTTCGCTTCAGCTGCTAATCAGCTTGTCTGGTAACAGGATGCTTTTTTGTTGGCATTATTAGTAATTATTTGCATTGCCTTCATACTTAGGAGCCCTATTTACAAACTGAAGCTATGCTACTCCTGCCAAAAAAGCAGGCTCTGCTTCAGCGTGCTTACAATTTAAGGACATGTCTATACTGTACATGAGACTACTGCTTATGATCATACCATTCCATTTAAAGTTATTTCAGGTATTTTATCTCTATTCTGCAGCTAGCTTTGTAAATGTTATGGAGACGTACCTGAAGTGTATGATAAGAGACAACAGATATGCACAGACATATGGAGGAATACAAGGAAAAAAATGAGACAATATTGGTCACTAAGACTGATAGGGGTCAAAACACATTCACATCATAATTGTTGTCATCTGTTTGCTAAGATTTATGGCCCCAAAGAAAAGGTTTTTGAGGAGGGAGTGAAAGGAGGATGATAAAGTAGCTGTGTATGTAGGTATAGGGAGATTTTCTCCATCATGAAGAGAAAAGGGAGAGAAAGCACAAAGGTGACTGGAGATACAAGAAGCTTGTATGTGTGAATAGGGAGGATATGGAGGGGTGGAGACAGGCTCTGGAGAACCTTAAGGGTGAGGGCAAGCAATGCAAACCTCACACAACAAACATGGAAAACAATGCAGAGAAAGGAGAAATTTGATCATCTGAAGGACTGAAGAAATGAGTTAAGAAAATGACCTTAACATCATTTTACATTGTGAGACCAGACTGCACTGTCAAGTTTGGACTAAGACATGCTGTCATTAAAGTCTTAGACGACTAGTGCTCGGTATGCAAGTGTGAGGAGTGGGCAGCATGCAGAGATATCTTTTACTTGTCTAGGGCCGCTGAACTTTCCTACTGCATGTCATTGTTTGTGGTTATTAAATATCCACAGGAGTTAGATTCACAGTGACCTTAAAGTGATATTAAGCCAGTGGACGAAGCTACTTCTACAGACAGAAGAGTGAGATTGGCAGCTCAAGAAGATAATTCATCTTCTCTTCCAAGAGAGCTGATGTGAATCTCCTTTCTACTAAGAGACACAATCAAAATCTTTCTAAGCACGTTTTCGAATGGCTGTGTTGAGTTACATTTTTTTTATTCAATTTTTTTATGCACTGTCTCTGTTACATCCAGGCTTCCTGTCTCTTCCCGTTCTTTAAAGGTTATGAAGTTAATTTATCAAAGTGGTTTTAAACATGAAGTGGTAATGAATATTTACATACTCTATGTCCCTCTTTGATGAGATAAAATGTGAGGATTTATTAAACAATTTTCCAATTAAAGATAGTCTGCAAAGAACAAAAAATACATCATTGGGCAGAGTACAGCAGGACATGTGGAGATGTTAAAAGCTTATGAATTTAAGGAGTATTTACCTGCAATAATACACTATTCCTGAAAAATCCGCCACTATTTTTTCAGATAATATTAACTTTTGATATGACTTGCCCTTTCTGTGAGTCTTGGTGGATTTCTACCCTGTGGTGCAAATTTCTTAGGACATGTCCAGCTGAACAGATGGTTTTTCATGTGAAAATGTACTTTCTGACTGATCTAGAAGGTACAGTGTGCAACAGGAGAACAAGTAGAAAAATTATAATACTTTACCTGTGTTTGAGAGGAAGGGTGTTTTCTTTTGGTGGTGGTCATGAGAGATGTCAAGAGTTGAGTAAACAGTTTAAATGCAAAACAACTCATTTTACTGGCCGTACAAAATCTGGGAAATGGTACTGTCGAGTCCTGCATTATGTCTGTTTTATATTGAGCAAAATACTAATAATTGTGTAAGTTGAAAAATTTCTTGAACACGAGCGTAATTTGCAGTTCAAACAGAGGAATGTGACTGTCTGTTCCCCTGTTCCTACTAGCAGCTGAGCTGAATCTTATCGTAAACTGGGAACGAAAGACCCTTCGTATTCAGGATACATGGAATAATGGAAGGAAATGATTGGGCAAACTCTTCAACTTGAATTTACCCAGATCTAAAGCATTTTTGTAACTCTTTAACGAATGGTGAAAAAAAAAAAATAAAATCTTTGTCTTCTTTCATATCCAACTCTATTCTTAATACTAAAAGGGCTACAAGTGTTAGTTCACATTCCTGAGCCATCAAAATAAATCAGGCAAGTACAGTGAAAATTAGTTATTTGTCAAACATCACTAACAAACACATACAAAGGCCAAAAGGCATCTGTGTATTTTAATTTTTGAAAAAAAGACACTCACTATTCAACTACAATAAACAGTAAATATAATCAGACTAGGTTCAAATAGTCCAACTTATCTGTAGGCGCTTTAAGTGTGTTACCTCATATGGTAGCCTTCTTGCTGATGGATAAGATACCACCCACATGTGAAGGCATAAAAATACACATTGCTGAGAAGTCATCAGGCATTGCCAATATATTGCACATCACTGTTCTAACTCCACCCCCAGTAAAGCAGTATTACAGTTTTTATACTTTAATATCAATTTCAGGATATGTTGTGTCTTCTCAAAAGATAATGTGACAGGTCAAAAAAGAAGTCAAGATCAACTGTCTTACAAATGGAGCAAGAATTTTTGTCAGCAAAATGAACACCATTCAATTAGGATTTTTCTAAAATCTACTGGGTTTTTTTTCCTTTTTTTTTCACCTGCCTGTTTTCAGTCAGGAAAGGCAAAATCTCAATGTCAGCTTCGCACATACTGTCTGAAGCTGATGCAAATGAAACTAGTTATTAGCTTGGGATAAAGGAAATACATCTTGACAAATAAGGTTTTTTGTCAACTGTGTATAAAACCTTTGACTGATATATATTCACAACTGGTCTTGAATCTAGATGCACTTTTCTCCTTAAGCACAGGTAGTAGAGCACAAAATAAGGTTATAATTTTTAGGGGTAATTTATAGCAGAAGGAACAATTGATGCGATTTTACGTCCCAAAATATAAGGGTGATATCAGACATTTGACTTAATCTGGTCAAAAGAAGTAAGTAAAATTCTTTCTGCTGTTTGTGTCAATGAGAAGCCAGCTGTCAGCCTATGTTTGTATTAATGTAGTTATTAGTGCATAGATCCTAGCATGAATTTCTGCATTCAGAAATCTTATATTGAGCAGGATTGATCCTTGCAGTAGTTTGAATAAAAGAAAATATACGTTAAACTATGTTCAGTACCATTCTGATGTTTCAGACCAAATACATCCAGTTTGGTGAAATCTCACTAGGGCTTAGAGCCTGGTACATAGTGATAGAGATTGCTAGCATCTTGTATCAGGCAACCCTCTGAAATCTGTTACATGACAGCTTTTCAGCTGTGGGATAATTTCAGGTTGTGTCTGTCATTGCAAGTTTCTACAGTATATTTAAGAGGTACATGAGCAACATCTATTTCAATGATATGTGGGCCTCAAAAGGTTTCTCTGCCACTTTCTTTAATAAACTGTCTTTAGTACAAGAATATACTTACAAAATAATAAATATAAACATTATTTAAATTTATTAATTAACGTTAATTAATTAATGAAGTCATAAACAGGTATAATAGTAAAAATGTGATTAATGCAGAGTATAGTTACTAGTAAGTACCTTGTAGTTTTTCATAAATATTAAACAAGTGGGAATCATAACACATTTTACCAAAAAAAAATTGGCAAGTAAATTTGAGGAGGGATTGCCTGCAACTTTACTCACTTCTGGCATTTTGGAAATTATCTCTACTAATTATGTCACAATCTCTCAGGTTCTCCATGGAGATCCTAGTTGGCAGCAGAAAGATAAATATGTACCAGATAATATTGGTCTAAATTAAAACTGCTGTCATTGTAATCGAAGGAAATGTGAACAGAGGCAAATCCAGCTCCCTGAAATTTAGAGCCATCACCTATTCAAGTCAATGGGCCAGCATTCATTTTAATTTAGGCTTGTACTGTAACAGGTAATGAAATTTTTAAAAGCAGCAGAGAAAAAGATTATATGGTTAAAGTTTTAAATCCAAACAGATATATACCTCAAGTCCAATCTCACATCATCCCAGCTCCCCCTCCCAACTCTGTCCACATTATCCTAGAAACATATAGTCACTTTCTTCTGCTTCCAGTACCAATACCTTGGCAACTGGCAGGTCTTTGCACATAGTCCCTCCCCAGATGTGTCTGCACCCCAGTTCAGGCCAGTCCATAGCAATTGCTAACATGACACGACCCCAGGAGTTCCTGAACAGAACCTGACATCCCAAAGCACCTTGAAGGAACTGACCTCAGGACTACTTTTTGCACTTACAGGTTCCTGTTCAGCTTCACACACCCCTTCCACTCTCATTTTAAGAGAAAAAAAGTAGTAATCAGTACAGTTAACCTTAAATTGACTGATTGTGAGACTAGCTGTTGGAAAACATTAACAGTCCTGCTCATCACTATGTTGTTCAGAAAATCCTTCTCATATCTTAAAAAAGGTACAGGCAGGATCAATTCAAAACTTGGCACTAATTGAACAGGATGAACACTGCTTGGTGGCTCTACGTGCACAAATGTGTGATTAAGAGGAGAGTAATGTCCATCTCTTAACCCACAACAAGGATCCTTCGTCAGCTTAAAGCTAACATTACGTACGAAGGACAGGAATAAGGCTCTGGTCACCTTGATAGAGCACTATTTTGCCCCTGGTTTCTTGCTCTGCCACAGACCTCCAGTGGGAGTGTGGACAGTTTCACAACCCAAACTCTGTCTCAGTGGCCTGTTTTTAGACCAGAGGTTGTGCTTCCTTGCATCTGAAAGAGTGTATCATTTGCAGCCACGCTATAGCTGTAGGAGAGCCGGATTAAATAGACATCCCTCATTTACTTTGCAGAGCAAAATAAATTAGCCAGCATGCAACTTGAAGCTATTGCAGCTAGACTGCTCCTAATTCCTCCTTTAGAGATAGCTCAATTTTCTCTACATTGTGCTTTATATTCACAGACATTGCTATACAGGCTGGTGAAAAACTTCGGACCTACTCTCCTCCTAACAGTTTATCTCTGTCCGGCTGTTTGTTTTTTTCCAGCATGCATGACACCCATGTATTTACATTAGTTCAGAGGGGACTGACCCCCAAGCAGCAACAGTGCGGTCAAATACAGTGACTTCAATGGAAATAACGCTGTTTAAATCAGTGAATGTAGGGTCAGACTCTCTTACATTCAAATAAATAACTAACAGGCAAAGAATAAACTGACACATGTTCCTGAAGGCTTCAAGGAGAAGAATAAGGAAGCGTCTCTTACAGCTCAATTATCAAAGGTTAAAAGCTTAGGACATCTGATTGCAGGACTTGTAAGCCTCATTGATCTAGGACATACCTGCACATTAAGCAATGAGAAATCTTTTAATTGATCATCCCGATTAGACACGAAACAGGGCTGAGCCAGCTGGGCATTGAGCTCTGCCCAGGCTGAAAATCAGAAGTCATGTCTAATTTGCCTGGTTTTTTTTCTACTGCATTTTGCTTTCATATTCTGTGTTTATCCCTATCTGCCAAAAGTCTTAGCTCCTCTGCACACTAACAGCTAAATCTCAACATCAGTCATTCCAAACTCAGACAATGCAAAATCAATTTTGTTTCCAACATTTGCCAAGCCCACAGACTATGTTTGTGTCAGCTTTTTAAGTCATCTGACTTTTTTCCCCATTGCCCTGTTTCCAACAGTGAGGGGCTCAGCATTTTTTTTTTAGGCAGGATTTTTTTTCTTTGTGCTGGTACAATATCTTTGACACAGACATCTTCAAATGCTTTACAACCATGCAGGTACCTTATTGCATGACAAGGTGTTTTCGTATATTTTCTATCTAGCTACATTTATACATATTATATATAACCCATATAGCACATGCATGTATATGTGCATATGTAAAATAATACAAATATTAGTATACTTTTGCATTATTTAATTATACAACTCTATAAGTGCATGACAACTAGACATACGTAATCTTTCAAGGAAGTTATAAAGCAAGATAAATGCATGGTTGTAAAATTTCTGAGTCAAAGATCCTGTATATACAAAATCATCATCATTGCCCCTACTCATATCTGGATAAACTATAGCACACAGTAGCTTTCTCATGATCATTCATCAAATCACGAGCACAATTGGGAGTAGGTGAACCTAGCCATGAGATGCACATTATTTTAAGTGCTGTATATTGAGAGACAGAGGGCATTAGAGAGGGTACTGATATACCAATGTCAAACAAGTCTGTTTCTTTGTTTCCCCAATTCCCTCATTTTTTGGCAGAAGCACTTTTTTTTGGACGTTTATATTCCCCTTGTAACATAGTGCTTCAAAACAAGCGTGTTGGAAAGTTAAAGTGCAGGAAGATCAATGAAGCTTTTTAAATGGTTTCTAAAAATGTGATAAATCTTTCTTCTAGTCTCTTCTATAATAAGCACAATGTTTAGCAAAGCAGTTAAAGCAATTTTGGGCTCCTGTAAATCTGACATAAGCTGTTCTAGCATTAATATGGAGAGGAACATTAAAGAATTAGAAGCATAAGTCTTAGCAACTTTGACTCTATAGCTGGATTATTCTCAACCAAAAAGCATATTCTAAGGCACTCAAAGTATTTCTTTTTTGTCTGATTAAACTGCAGTTAAGAAAACATATAGTTAAAATAGTTGTAGCTCATGATTCATAATTAATGTTTAGAAAGGTAGCATAGAGATTTCTAATGGCAAGTCAGGTACACATGATGCTTTCATAACAGAATGTTAGTGCACATTAAAAAAAAAGTGTTATCATAGGTTGGCAGCTAGGGATTCACCAATCTTCTGCATTGCCTGAGCTTCACTATGTTAGTACCACAGTTTTGCAGCTGTTCCAGCTACCTTTTGGTCGCTGCACACACAGATGCTGTTAAATACAGTTAAATTAACACTACTTTGCAGTCTGTGTCACGTGGTCTCCGTAACAGCAAATCACCTAAGTAGTACGAATTGGTTAACATATCTTATGAGTGAGTCATGTTAATGAATATTAAACGTATTTTAATAAAATTTAAAAAAAAAACCTCAACATGTTAGATTTAATAGGTAACTGTTGGAAAACTAAAATGCTTTTCTGTGCTTGAAAACAGAGTCATCTGCTTGTTTGTTACTGTGTGAATATGAATATTCTGTTGAAACTGGTGTAGCTGTTGCTTTCTGTTGCTCTCTGTTACTCAGTGTTTTCAGAGCTTGGGAACAGATGGTGCGCCACCTGACTCTGCACACTCTAATGTAAGATTCATTGTGCTTCACAGGAAATCAAAGATCAAGCAACATTGCAGAAGGTGAAGCAGCACCTCAGCAACCAGCAACACAGTATGATACAGTCAAGTGGTGGAGCGAGAAAGTAGAGAGAGAGAAGGGGAGAGAGAGAAAGAGAGAGAGAATAGAAGCCAGAAAGACTTAGCTTGGTTTCTGAGGTTTTTTGCTTTATTGCTTTCTTATTTCTCCTTTTATTTTCTGCTTTTTTTTTTTTTCCCTACCCTTCCACCCCCCCCTATTCTTCTATTCTCTATTCTTTGGGAAAAAGATCAGCTGGTTCCAAAGAAGAAACTTTAATCCTTAGGTTGTCAAAAGTTCAGACCTGCCAATCAAAATCTGAATGTTTAGAAGCAAGAGAGTTATTTAGTTTGCTTGTTTGCTTCAATTTCATTGTAGTAAATGCCTGTTTGTAACATTAACAGCTTTACAAATATTTAAAAGTTCATTCAAAATTTCAAATGGTCTTACAGTTGTAAGAATTACATTTATTAGCCACCTGCCTCTCTCGGCTTGCTAGCCACTCACAGTATGTTACCCATCCTTCCCTCCTTTTGCCCTGACTTTCTCTGCCAGAACAGCACCCTTAGGCCTGGGCCACTCCTTTAGGGAAATCCAGAGTTCCCAGACATATTGTTATATGCAAAAGAGCCAACCCTCTCCCCTAGCCCTCGGCTACATGAAACCAACAGGGGGAATTAAGCACTGAATTGAAGGGCCTTCCTTCAAAAATCCTTTGGATGAAAGCTGGGAGCTCTTGTCTTAGGCACCTCCACTGATGTCAAATGATACAATTTCAAGTGAAAACAAGTCAGCCTGACACACCTTACATACACACATTCAGGAACTAAAAACACCACCTAGCCCAGCTGGCATTTTCAGGTACCCAGGATCACACCATGGAGAACACAGGGCATCTTTCACATGACTCATAAGTGGCAGGTAACTATCTGAAAGGAGCATCCCTTGTTTTCTCATTACTTAAATGCAGGGATTTGCATAACTCTATATCCTTAAAATACATATGCCCCCCCTTGCATCTAGGCTTGACCTAAATCTAAGTGAAGTCAATAGGAAAACTGCTTAATGCTCATTTTGAAGTTCACCAGAACAGACCTTTCAGTAAAATACCCTAAGGTTGTCTGTTTGAAATGTGTAAGTACTGCAGCATAACACATAGCTGAAGCCTGTACCATGGCGAAAAAAGTAAGGAAAAGCAGCGATCACTTAAAAGGGACACCCAGCAAAAGGTACGCAGCACTATCCTCAAACCTATTTGTGTGCCCAGCCTGCATTTAGGTATGCAATGCTCAGTGAATTCAAAGTGTGGTGGCCTTTGAGGATTTGGCCAAGAAGACTAGCAGGTCAACAAAATTGTCAAAGGCATCAAAAAATACAAAAAAGTTGTTGTTAATTACAGAACTCTGATACTACAAAAGAAGATCAGATCTACAGCAACAGACTGGAGCAGCCATGACTCCACTGCCTCTTTTGCTTATGCAGAGTCTCAAAAAAGCCAGGCCTGTACTTGCCACTTAGAAAGAGTTTGGAGTGTATGGGTTGGGACTTCTGGAGGGGAGGGATTCCCAAGAAGCACAAGGGCCCACCATATCCTCTTATTCCTCCAGAAACATCACAAGCAGCTAGTCCAATTTTCCATAGTTTGTCTTGCTAACTTTCCTCTTTGGCCCTTCTAGTAGGAGAGTCCTGAACCTTTTCAGGTCCCTGCTCCTCATCCTTGGCACAACCAAGGAAGGAGGTAAATATTAATTTTGTCTATGAAGGTTTAAGATAGATCCACCTAAGACCTGTGATGTCTGGACACTGGTATGAAGAAGTGCATAGCTGAAGAGAAACAAAGATTATTCAACAGAGAAGAAATGCACATGAAGCTCAGTACATTGCAGTATCACACAAACAGAAATTACACTACTCTTCTTAAAGATGGTTTAGTATCACAGAAAACAAGGAGCACAAAGCAACACATCATGTCTTGCATCAGTGTTTCACCATGCTGCATGGAGAGGTGATGAAAGGACCAAATCTTACACTCCTCCCACAGCATTCACTTTTGAAACAGCCTGATTGCCCCTACACATAGGTTTTCCAGTTGCACGTATCCGCTTTACTGCGTACTCCTCTTCTACATTTCTATCAGCCCCTGTGTTTACAGGCCTGATGGACAAAGTGGTGGCTTTCCTCCAGCTACAGCAGTGCAGCACTCGTGCAGGATTGAGCACAACTAATGCGCTGTCAGCTTCAGCTCACTGCAGGTAGGTTGTACCTGAGGGAGTTACAATGGTACAGCCGGAGAGGTTAGTGCCATTATTCTACCTGTTTTCCTTCTATGACCAAGGTGGTACATAGTCCCTTTGGTCAGGCACACAATGAACAACAGATTGGATGATTAAGCCTTGGGATTTATAAAGTACCTGGTAATACTGGGGGAGGCAAAAACAGTTGTGCTATCGGTATGCTAATCATAATAAGAAATTTCGTTGGTTTCATTGGTTCAAAATGTCCCCTTTACCCCTAAGCATAATAATAATGGAAGTTACAAATTTGATTTTTGTTGTCAGTTTTTGGATGAAATCTTCACATACAAGACACAGCTTAAAGCAAATGCTCGTTTGCAGATGGATTATTGCTCTTTGACATAGAGTAACTGAAACAATATTTTTTTGCTGCAAAGACAGCAGGCTTGACACTCTGCATGTAGAATCAATTTGATATTACCAGTATACATTACCTTACTGTAAGCTTTTTTTTTTTTCACTTCAGGCAATTATAGTGTAAGCTTTTCAAGTAATCCTTCACAAATCACTGCCCATGTACAGCTCTACACTGAAAAGTGATGTGGTTAAAATAATGTTTCTATAAGGAAATAACAGGTGGAGAAAAAATTTGGAATATACATGGCAAGAGGGAAGAGATGCGTAAATTTCTTCTGATAAATCCAAAACAGCTGAAACAGCAAATTCACCAATCACTTCAACCTAATTCATTTTTATATTCTTACAATGTTTGGTCACTTACATTCATAACATAATTTGTTACTTCTGAAGTCACTGCGGTAACTTAGTCTGCTTCTTGTAGCTGAGTATGACATGGAATGAGAGAAGATACTCTAGCTTTAATTTGTCCATGATTTATGAAGAGAAATACTTAACCTCTTACAATAAAAACCTAAGGGTATTAACCAAACAAGATAGTAATTTTGGATAGGAAAGACCTAGCTATTGATATAATTGCCATTTTTATTTATACTGTGTTCTACCTTAGCCTACAATTACAATAGACTGTTTTTAAAATTCAGTAAAGATACTTGAATATTTGCCTTCTTAGATGCCAGAGGCATAACTCAAAAGTTAAATTTAAAATTTGATTAAATATTTTCATTCTTGGAAGTATTCAAAAGCTATCTGGACACTGTCCTGGACAACTGGGTCTAGGCGGTCCCACTTGAGCAGGTGGGTTGAACCAAATGACCTCCACAGGTCACTTCCAACCTCAGTCATTCTGATTCTGTGAAAATTATCCATGCTCTGATATTGATCTGTTTTCCAAATGTGGTGCTTAGAGCACCTTGTTTCATTCCAGCTGTACATCTGAGCTCATGCCGACTGGGATGTCTTATGAATCAGTATACGCTCTTTAACTAGGCTTATTAAAAATCTAGCGATGCAGTTTCTTCAAAATTGAGTCATGGGTCCTGAATCACCTTCCTAGAAGCAACAGAATTTATAAAGTTACTGTGTATGTCTGCACTGTTCATCACCAATCTCAACTTTAAAGAGGAAATTCATTTACTTTTCCCCCTCTTACCAGGAATATATTTATTACCCCGGTAAAGCAATTTGCACATATCAGCTTTGAAATGAATACAGAGAGGACTGGGCTTGCCAGGAAGAAGCTGGACGATTGTCACAAGCAGGGCTATGTGTTCAGTCCAGAGCGGTCCTTCCACATCACCTTTCTTTGTACATATAGTAAAGCTGAAGCACAGGGTTAATAGATTCCACTTTTTTAAACACTAAACTGTACGCTGACAATGAGATAAAAAAACCCAATATAACTAAAGTGGTATACAATAAATATTTCATCTAACCTTGGTGACTGACTTTCTTTGGTTATACAGTTCTTTCTTAAGGTACCTGTGTGTAGGTGAAGCTATCAAACTAATGAAGAATTTACAATGAGAGGATTTCAGAAGTTTTAGTAAGGAATAGTATCTCATTCTCCTAATCTAAAAATATTACATCCTCTCTAGAACAACATGACTAAAACCCAGTATATATGAGGGGATCAAAAAACTGACTTTTTGTATTTCCCAGAGTCTTCAAAAAATGACATTTTTTTGGAATAGCAATGTGAAAACTCATATCTAAATGGCTTCTTGGGGAAAAAAAAGCATTATTGGAGTCATGTCTATCTTTTTATGAAATAATTTGCAGGAAGATAGCTTGATCAGCTACAACAGCGCTTTCCTCCTCTGGTCACTATTACCTTTTTACTCCCAACGGGGTTAAAAATACTGGAAACTCCTGAATCTTCACATTCCCTTCCCTATAAAGACTTCCAAATGCACTCCTCCCTCCCACTGTCTTATCTTCTCTGTCCTCCCAACTGTCAACTGGTAACTGTTTTTCTTCTACTTTCCCTGGCCTACCCACCTGTCCTGCATGACTTACACAGATTTCCTATCTTCTTTCATACGTAACTGATCATCCACACCCTATTTGTCTTTCTCAGACAAATATTATCTCGCTCAAAATATTTGTCTTTCACTCTATCAAGACCAAATAGCCTGGCCAAACCCAGACAACAACAACACACCACTAGTCTCCTTCACAGACTGGGTTGAGCCCTGTAGGTCTCCACCCCTGCTTCACGTCACCATCCAGGTTAGCTCTGTAGCCCATGCCAGATCTGCTCCTGTCAGGTTTTACCAGCTCCTTGTAGCCATTGTTTCTTCCTTCCCAAAACACCAACCAAAGAAAGGGCACACAGCTTCAGGACTGGTTTTACATCAGTCCCCCAGGAGATTTGGTGTCACCTAGGTATTATCAGTGAGCAGCAATCTCTGCCTCCTTGGAGGAAGCTGGGATCCTGAGCACTCCTGGTTATGTCATCTTTGTGCTGGTCTTATATTAAAATGCCGAATGAGTGCAACCATGTTGCCAGATACTAGATGGGGCATATCCATCATTCATGGCTCACATAGTCTTTATTGCTTGAACTGGGACAGAAGAAGGTGAGGATTTCAGAAGACTGTTGTGTGCATTTTATTTATTTACGCATTTTGCAGACGGTACTGTCTCTCTTCCACATTTTCCCTCCCAGGAAGAAATTATGGTAGTTGAATACAGGGGCTGCCTGCCAGCAACAAGCAGACCAATGTTTCAGGAACCACTGGAATATACACCTAGTGTAGCTACATATGAATGTATACAGATTGAGGCCTCAAAACCAGAGGACAGTAAATGTGGAAGAGCTGCCATTTTCTCTGACTCAAGATTTCTTGGAAGACAGCTTGAAAACTCTGTCTTTGTGAAGGTGGGGAGAATGAGGGGCTGAATTTTATCCAAAGAGAATTAGTAGCAATCACAATAGTAAAAAAGTAAAGAAATTAATATCCTCACCTCCTTGAGAAACGGGAACTTCTTCAGGATATATCCAGATGTTAAGATCTTACTCCAGCTTCTTCTCTTTCTGACCTGTTAACAGTTTTTGCAACTTTCTATTATTCAAAACCAAAATTGTTCAACAAGTAACTTCTGCTTCCTGAACTCCAAGACATGGCAGTTCTAAGAGCCTGACTTACGTTCAGATTTCAGTCAGACTGTTTGAACTATAGAGAATGGATATTATAACACAAGCTTATAGGTCATGGCAACTTGGTGTTGTTGCCATTTTATAAGTCATTTTCATACTGTCCTTGGAAGTTACAAACAGAAAATACTTCTTGCTAGAAGACATTTTGCTGGAAGCTTTTGTGCTCTGAAAATCATGATTTAAGCCTTGACTTTTCTTGTTATGTTGTCACTCTGTTCTCAGAGCAGAGTGATGACTTGCCAACTTTGCTTCTTGGAGAATAATGAAGTAAAGCAGCTGAACATCAGAAACAGAGCTCATGATGAGTTTGTCATTTGAGTTTAACAGCAGGGGCCCCGCACTTGGTAATCATTACTACAGCCTAATCTACTGCATGTTTTCTTAGTCAGTAGAGATTAGAGCAATGGTGCTTCAGACATCTATTGGGAATAGAGCTAAAAAGGAATCATGAAAATAATGTGTAAAAATAAGAATGTATAATATACACATGTTAATGTTTCTTTGCCGAATGTTGTTGGCCTAGTAAAAATGCTGCTTGCTGCTATGCTGAGGTCCCACCTTTGGGAGTTAACTGTAGACTCTGACAACAAAACATAGAGACTATGGGCTTTTGAGGCTTCTATAAATTTAGAAACTCATTGAGAACACTTGTCCACACAGGGGGAAGTTTTCTGCGTTACGTGCTTGGGATTAGGCTGCATGATTGCCAACAATTTTAATGGGAGTTATTCTAGCCTCTGAAAATATCAGCCTAACTCTGTAATAAAGTAATTTCCTCAACTATTGGTTTAAGCACTTCATGCCAAATTTCTGACCTCAGTTACTTATTTGAAACCCAAGGTTGTTTTTTGGATTGGGTTGTAATGAATCAGTGCCTGCAGGCAAGAGAAACAATTGCTCAATAAAATTCAGAGACAACCAGCACATCTAGGACTAATATTGTCTGCTTCTAATACATATTTTTGTATTGCTATACTCCATGAATAAACCACCAGTAGAGGACATTACATACATTATAAATAGAAAGGCTGGGAAATAACTTCATGGACAAAAAAAGAAGTATCAGCTGAGGGAACTGCCAGTTGAATGAATCCAATGGTTAATCAAGGTTAGTTTCTGGCCCTTCTCCTTGGAGCTGGCAGAGCCGTTCAGCACAACATACAAGAAGGAGGCTAAAATGACAAATGCCAGCTTTGCATTCCAGAAAGTCCAGTATCTCTTGGGACACTGTGGTTTACCACTGCATTGCAGTGAACCAGACGCTGGCCCACAGCCGCAATCCAAATGGGCTGTAGGAGGCCTGTTTGCTGGTTTAGAAAATGTTCGCTAAGATGCAATGGCTCTGACAGACCTGGAAGAAAAGGTTTTGAGAGCTAAGTAGGAGTGGGGAGGTGCTGTATAAGCAATAGCCTATGTCAACATTTATCATGATTCCAAATTGGGGTCACAACTTGAAACAGAACTACTCATACAGTATTGTGCAAAAAAAATTCTTTCACGGTACTAAAGGTGAAGCAATTTGCTTCTGGCCATTTCAGCATCAAACTTAATTTTACTATGATACTTACAGCGAGTAGAAGTGAAGCTGACAGCCATTTTTTCTTCTATGAAACTGTCTGTCTAGTTTGATTATGTCTCACAGAGCCATGTGATACTGTTCCACTCTTTTTGAATTTCCAAAGATGCTGTAAGCAGCTGGGGTAAGTGGAATTCCACTTTCCGACATGGACAAGACAATGCTCTAAACCACCCACGCCATGTAAGAGTGAGTTGCTTGAACTGTCATTCCCATAAAGTTAAACCAGAAACTATTTAACATTAAACTTATCTGAAAATAAATCAATTTGATTTATTTTAGCAAAACAAAATTTTGTTGATTTAAGAGATTATAAGAGTTATCATACCATAATGATATATGAATTTTGATTTTTTTTCCTCCTGAAGAAAAAATACTCTTTTTTTTTCTTTTGATGACATCTGCATTTTTCAACAGTATTAACATGTTAATAGAAAATAGCGTGACTAGATCTAGTTTAAATGCTGTAAGGGCTTTGGGTTTGCATGGTGCTGAGCATCTTGGTTTTGGTCCTATAAAACACATAAGTATATTTAACTTTAAACACAAGAATAGTCCAGCATGTATACTGCCCCTGCATAGTTCGCAATTCATTGTGGTCTCCAGCTGACAGTTTCCCACCAGTGGAAACACACTCAGTGGGTCACCACACATCCTGGTCTTCCGATTATTTACACCAAAGGAATCTGTTGGAGTCACAGATGCTTTGTTATTGCCTGTATATCAATATTTCTTTAAAAGCAAACAAGGGACCACACCTGCATCTCACCCCAACACATAGTCAGAAGTGTATTGACTAAGGCAAATGCTTGGGAAGGAGCGCAGTTTGCACCTCAGAGAAGGTTCACACCATAGCCTAACACATCTACAATGGAAAGAAATTTTACGACCATCTTCAGCATGGCTTTGTGGTAAACTACCCTAGCACCCCTTCCTTTGTCCCTGCTGCAGTTTGGTGCATACTGACAAAAGTCACCCAGGTGTTCTTGCAAAGGCCAGAAGGGGAAAAAAA
>VYXH01012410.1:296645-317729 GCA_013397275.1 Burhinus bistriatus | reverse complement strand
TTTTTGGGGTTTTTTTTTTTTTTTTTTTTTTTTTTAACAGAATGCCAACAGCATAGTGCTAGACAGATCCTCCATTTATACTCTGAGGTTGCATTTTCATCTGGGTTTTCACCTCTCAGAAAGGTCTTGAATGCCTTGAACCGCGTTCTATTCAAGCGTATTTCTTGTAGGATGCCAGCTGCTTTCCTGGCATTAGGCATGAACATCGCTGCTATATTATGCTCTCTAACACCGTTGCTGACATCTTGAATGCAATCTTTATAACCCTGACCCCCCATCTGCGTCGAAAGGCATGTCGTGGATTATTCCTGTTCTGCCCCATTCTTTCTCACTTTCACTTGTATTGTGTTAGATAACTGAACTAATTGCTGTGACTCAAAAATGTCACAACTTTGCATGTAGGGGCTTGCTATCTTCCTCCCAGACAACCAACATCATGAATAATGTTATATCACAAGGTTTTGAAGTAAAGATGATTTTCAAATATTCTTTCTAACAGTGAAACAAGAAGGTTATTTGGAAGACATCTCTTCTGTTGTCTGCTTAATGAAAATTTTATATTGGCGTATAAACCTTGTGCAGCTCTTACTGGTGACCTTATCAGGGCTGCAAACCAAGATCTGAAAAATCTGCCCTGTGAAATCAGAAAAGCCTGTTTGCATAACCAGCCATTGAAATGAGGGTGGTCAATAAATCCTTTTTGCGTAGCTACCGATTTAGTCAAGTGTTCTCACCTCTGAGATTAGCTGTGTTCTACATACCCAAATTCTCTATGCAGGCGTAGCTCTGAGCTTCCCTTTCCAACCTGAGTGGTGTGGAGACCATGGCTTTTTACAACACCCTCAGATGGGAGTTCGAAGAGTACAGAATATGACATAGAAAGAGACTGAATTATTCGTATTAATTGCATAAATGCTTCAATGTTTTGATGAGGCGTGAGTGCGAATGTTTACTGCCCAAGATTAGCATTATGAAGAAACATGTAATGTTCATATCAGGAATACCACCTGCAGCTAACTTTCTTTTAAAGGATTTAATACAACTTTCTTTTGTTTATAATTCGAGTTTGAAATCAAGAACATCTACAACCCCAAGCATCAATGCTCTTCAATATCTAATTTCACAGTTTTCTTAACACATATCTCATGTTATTTATTATAGTCGGTGTCATCCCAACACCTTTGTCTATTCTTGCTACATTTTAAATGGTTTAGCTGGCAAGCCATCAATCATAAATCATGAGACATATTTTAACTTCAACTAAGATAAGTTTAGAAAGAAAACAAGTCTTGTATGGTCTAATTGGGTACATTAGTCACATCTATAAGTGATAAATGCCTGTTCTGCAAAAGAAAACTCTTTTTTTCAGAGTTTTGGTATATATCTATAGTCTGAAACAAAATTTTCAGTTTCTCTGTAGCCTGGAGCAACATAGTTATTGACAAATCCAGAGCTTTTAATGGGAGAAAGCCTCTTCAGAACTAAGTCTCAGTGTTCAGAAATACATCCATTGTTTCATTAAACACAAACATATTTTTTTCCAGTTATATTTCAGGCACTAGGTAAATGGAGGAATGATATAATTTTTTGAATAACTGAATTTCCTCTTCTAGGGACATAAAGAAGCCAGAATCAACTATTTTATTTATTCAGTGTATTTTAAAGCTTCACCTCCTGTAAGTTGTCATAATCAGACTGGTTCTTCAATTGTTCTTCTCTAACTTCTGATGCTATACAAAAACAAAGCTATTCTTAAAATACGAACCCATATGTGAATTGATCATGTGTTTTTCTCTGCCTGGTGTTAAAGAACAACATTACAGCAACAACAATAGAAAATTACGAAAAAAGAATCCAAAACATTCAGTTTTATAGTGCAAAGAAAACATGTATTTGGTAAAGATGACAATCATTTCTATAATGTAATTTTAATTCAAAAGAAAATAGATAATTTGACCATCAGGTCAATTGCACTAGCCACATTAACCAGGTGAAGCTCATTTCATTTTACAGGTAATTTATTGCAACTGCAACACTGACTCTAAGACGGTTCACAAAAATAATTTACCTTAAGTAAACACCATTTGCCACTAATGACGGGGCAAAACAAACTTGCAGAGCATTTACGAACAGTAACATCTCTCTCTTTCAGTACACATTTGCAAACTGATCTCTGTTGTTTGCAGATGAATTAAGCATGGCTTGAAAAATCATTAAAGCCATCTGCTTTGATGAGAAAAAAAACTGCTGTGATCATTTTATTGCACTGACAGAGGCTAGGGACCATTTTACAATATTTTTTAGCATCATTTACCCTAAATTTGACATCCTGTCTAAAAAATGAGCAGTATTATCAGTTCTCATTGTGCCTATTTAGAACTACATTTACAGAGAAAGCAGCTTATACAGGTAACTCAAGGTATTTGTTTTGCTGGTCTCCAACAGATGGATGAGACTGTTTTTCAACCATTAAAATCTGTAGTTACAACAAACTAAATGTTTATGGCTTCTGTGGAAAGCTTAATCTTCCTCTGAAATGATAGGAGCTAATAAGCATAAAAATATCATCAGTGTTTTAGTTAGAAATTAGTTCCCATGGTCCATTTAAAGGTAACTTTTTTTTTCCCCAGAATGCTCTACAGTTATTCAAAGTGTAACAAACAAATAGGCTAATATTGCTGGTTTTTTTACTTTCCAAATACACACTTTTGAGACCAAATCCATCTCATCTAGCTAGCAGCAACTTCTAATAACATTCAGAATCTCAATACTTCCCTTTTTAAAATCCTATTTGACCTCTTGTGATTTCAGCAGATTTTTGTTTCAAGAAGGTTTCAGCAGTATTTCACTGACTGGATTCCACCATGACTGACTCACCTGAAAAACTGTAGATCACTCACAACTGCAGCATTCCTCTGCCATTAACATCCCTGTCCTGCTCTGTATTTAGCTTTTGTACAACTAAATCTACTGCATATATGGAAGTTAGTAAAATTTGATGATGATGAAGCCAAAAACCTCCTAACATTAAATAAGTCATATTACGGTGCTTCTTTCAATTTCACAAGGAGAGTGGTGGATTCATCACCCAGAAAATATCACTTATTCCATCAGCATCCTAGATAGATACTATAGGCCACATAGGACCAGAGCTAAGAACTGAGGAACAAGAGCGAAGAAGCAGTTCGAGGCACTAGCTGTTGCCTAAAACCACAGAAAGTATTTATAGATGTTAATCACATACCCTTTTGCTGTAACCACTGTATTCATTCCAGCCTTTTGGTGCACCACAGACTCCCCAAACCTGTGACCAATCTAGAAAAACCAAGCGCTGAGTATTCCTTTCTCCGCATCCATCACAGTTACAAGTCCTTTTGGAAAGGAAGTGCATAATCAACACAGCACAACACAGCAACGAGACTGATGGTTTTCAACTTCTGATGGCGATAACTTCCTTGATCCAGTCTAGAGCGACATTTGCTGTTTCATGACCACATCACATCCTCCTGCAGTAGGTAAGTACTTCTGTGTACAAACGGCTGTAAGGCTAGATGGTTCAGAAAAAAATTATTAATAAGGAGTCCTTCTTCATGTGCATCTGCCTCTTTCTCATTTATGACTCTCCACCCAGTCTTTTCTAGTTATTCCCCTAACCTCTATTCCTTCTGAAACAACCCTTATTCTTCATATGGCTCTAGTCACAGAATGATCCTTTCCTCCTTTTCTTTACTTTCCCTCCACTCCATGTTCTTTTCCCCTTTATTTCCCCCCCTTGATAATCTCTAGGGAAGTATACATGTTCCTCTATTCACACCCCACTTGCCAGTTCTCTCTGCCTTTCCCTTGTGGTCATACATTTACGCATGTCCTATGGATGTCACCAACCACCCTCCAAAAAATCAGTTGCTTCATAAATTATTGAGTTTTCAGTACCTCTTGGATGCTTAGGTGCTCTTCCCTTGACCCCCACTGGAGCCATTTCTGGAAAACCTTAGCCTTCGTAGAAGGCTGTATAATTAATTGCTATGCTTAATAATAATATTCTTCATTTGGGAATATCAAATCAATGCGATTACTCCCATTTTGCAGACAGAGAACTTGAGCGCAGAGAAATGAATATGATGGTCATCCCTGTAAAGTAGGTCAGGTAAAGATCAGAATGAAAAGACAGGTCTCTGGGCACACAGCACTGTGGCTCGTTCATTTTTCCTAGCTGTCTGTAGTTCATACAACAAATATTTGACAACAAATTTTAAGCATACTTTCCTCTGATAAACATTAAAGGAAAGTCACCCATCTAAATTCTTTCATACCAATGTGAAAATACATAATCTAGGAACCAGTTCCACCGTTAAGTATGAAAACATACTGCATCATTAATAACATCATACAACCAAAGGAGTTAAACTGACAAGGAACACAGCAAACCAACCATACGTGCTCATGTTTCTGGGTTAAGAATTGAGCCCTTGGGCTCATTCATTTCTCACCTTTTCTCAGATGGTTGACCTATAATTGCCATCACTCTACCTTCCTGTCAGAGAAATATATCTGCTGATTCACACACAGATCTTTGCAAGGTCCTACAACCACAATCCAGCTGTATCTCTAATGGCGCAGAGGGACCAGAAAGAGATTGCTAGGGATTTCTTTGATTCTGTATAAGATCACATGAAAGGTTTGATGACTGCATAAGAAAACATTTAACATCTATCTCAGACATGCTATAGTTGCTATTAAATTCCATGCAGTATCAACTATACAACCACAAGTCATTACCTAGCTCTCATTACCTATTCCCAAGCTAATTCTAAGAACAAAACATCGTATTTGCATGGGGATATTTTCTCAGTTACTCAACATTGTTTTTAAAGGCAGAGTTAGAAGTTAAATAGTGATATTTTTAAAACAATAAAATGCATATTGTATGAAACAGTCACATAGCAGAGAGCTGGGTGAGATAACCCATGTACAGTATTTTTCTGTCTCTAATTAATGATATTTATAAGCTTCTGTACTCCCTGAGTGACAGAATTATGCAGTTGATCCCTGAACATCTTAATCTGACTTTTAAGATCCACTATTTGAATTACGTAAAATGCTTTGGATATGATTACTTTTATCCCAAGATATCATTGTTCTCACATTCCATCTTCCTTTTAAAAACATCTTGAATTGTGTCTCTCATGTATATATATATATATGTATACAAAACAACAAGACAGGCTTTCAAACAACTCTGAGGCAGAATGTTCTCATACAGGGTTTGTATGGGAAAAACCTCATCCCTTCAGTACTCTTCTACTGTCCAGCTAGTGTCTTTCAAATGAATTTATCCTTCCATTCCCCAAAAAAGCTGCTGAAGAAAAGATGAAAACTGCACTATAATGAAAGCCCTACCATTATCTTACATCAGAAATAAAGATTCACATGCCCAGAGGAGATGGTAGTTGTTCCCCATGTACAAGATGAAAAATATAAAATACACAACACACAGTATATAATAAAGAATTTTATATGTATATTAGCTAATCTTATAATTTCTTTTAATCTTCAGTTAGTTAATATATTTTCTTTTTTATTCTGCTATCCTGCAGAATATAAATATTCTGTATCTCAGCTTACAGTCAGAGCCAACTTTTTCCAGCTGGTTGAGAGTTTAAGGAGCACTGCCAATACTTGCTGATTCACAAAGTCGTGTTACTCATTCTCTCTTTGTCTGCCTTCCACATTTTCTCTACTCTTTTCTCTACTTTTCTGATCAGTATTGTACAAAAGAAGCAGTCTTTTCTTTGTTTGCATGTTTGTTCCGGAAAAAAATAGTGTTGATGGTTTTGATAATGACCAGAGTATGATTTGTCTTGAAATCCTCTAGATTTATATTTCAGTAAAAATAAGACACTTTTTTGCTGTCCACCCTCACATCTTCAATGTTCTATATAAACAAGCAACTAAATGAAGATTTATTTGATTTATTTTGAATAGAAGCCATCTTTATTTCTTAAGAATCATCCAACATTTTCCATCTTCTCATGTCTTTGTTCTTTATTTTTCCCAACACTTAAGCAATTGAGCTTTCCATGTGTGAATATGCAGGGAGAGTTACAAATAAAAGTTACAAGCTAGAAAAAGTTAGCAGCTACAACTGTAGGTTCCACAGTAAAGCTCAGTAGTTGCAAAGTACATTACATCATTGCTATTTTTAGTGCAGCAGCAGTAAAAAACAGATTCCAGACCCCACTTCACAAAATACTGCATGAATATACAATAAAAGAAAGCTTTTACTTCAGAAATCTTATTAACTCAGATCAACCTACTATGGACGTCAGCGGAAATAGTCCTATTAATTTTATTTACCTCCATGTTGATTTGGGCTTAATCTGTAATTTGCATTATAATGGCTGCAACTCACATATACACCTCCAGAAAATTCAAAGGGCTTTTGTAAGCACTGCTAAGACAAAACAAAAAGTAAAGCAGCAGAAAATATTTTCCCTATCTGACTTTGGGCAACTAATTTAGGCATGTGCGTTGTCAGTGCTGCTTCTAAAAACCAAATCAGAACAGCAAAGATAAGAGAATTGCACTACCTGTTGGCTCCATGGCAAAAACCTTGGTTTCTGTTCCAGGACTATAATAAGACACCTGAAGCAGGAAGGGGGAATTACAACTAGAGGAGGAGCGGAAGTAGAAGAGAATATGACATTTGGACTGGCATGTAGCTGGGATACGGGGCTCAGCACTTGATGGCAGGCACCACGAGTACGTTCATGACTGTATGATGGCACCTGCAGCAGCCAAGCAATTCCAGCAGTTACTACTGACTCAGGGAGGGAGCATCACCTACTGCAGTCATGCAACACCACAAATGCACCACTTACTGTCTGCGGCGCCTGCGACAACCAGTGCCTGAGTGCTGCTGGAGCAGATGTTTCACAGCAGCCCAACAGAGCTGGCACCTGATGGTAGGCTGGACACAGAGTTACAAACAAAGGATTTCCTCATCTTATGGAAAAGCCCAAGAGAAGTAAACAGAAATTTTCTGACACACCCTTTGAAAATTACTATAGTTATCCTATTATTGAAAAGATAGGGTTTTAGGGTCTACACATAGTATTTTGTGTTCCATTACATTCAACCTTCTTTATATTATATTAAAGTCAATAGAAAACTACTGGTTTCAACCCTGCTAAATTCTATAGGAATTTTCCATATGGAGAACTACTATCGTATTGATAGTAGTATCATTGATCTATGATAAATCTTTAGGAATATTAAAGTCATTTGACCATGCCTACATATATAAAACACACACTCTTTTCAGTGTTTTTTCTGCCCAAATTTGAAAAAGTTAACTAGCTAGTCATTTCTTCTCTGTGAATTTTTACCTCAGTAAATGACAGAGGTATGAAATTTCTGAGTAAAGAAACAAAAGAAAAACTCCAGGAACGATTTTCTATCCAATGACTCAAATGATTGCAATTAACAGCTTTCACATTTTCATGAGTTTAAGAAAGAATTTGACCTTCTTAACAAAGAATCAGAAACTGAGTACTCTTTCTCTTAATCTCTCTCTGAAGCTGAGCTGATTTAATTCCTGGATGGCACTGATTTCTTTGCTATTGCATGAGTGCAGAATTTGACCTTATAACTTATAAAATTTGGTTTTCAGTGTAACTGTATTGGAGATGTTTTTATACAGCATTAATTGATGCTTATTGAAGGCTGAAGGGCTGATCACTTAGAGTTGTGGTATCAGACATGTCTTGCTTGTGGGCCTTTGCAATGTGACAGCAAGTACAAAGACTATTAAAATGTCTTTGTGAAAACACAAAAAAATCAATCCTCTTCCACAAGGAGGTGCCCTCCAGCACAATCAATACAAACTGGTACAACAATATCTTATGACGCTTGTCAGCTACTTTAAACCTTTTTGCTCGGTAAAGCTCACAAAGTGCTGCTGCCTTTCATCGCTGCTGGATTGTGCCAAATAAAGATATATTTCTAAATGAGTTGCAGGGGCAAATGCTGCCATCAGTTACTCCCTTGCAGATGGCTTTAAATTCAGCAAGGTTGTAGAGGACTGAATTCAACTTGGATTTCATCCAGTAGAGTTAAAGAAGATGAACTTGTTTCCCGCTTTGAAACTTTTCTTTCCTCTAGTTATGTTACAGGTTCTTGATGGAAATTTTTGTTCTACGTTTTGATTCTTGCATGCTAGAGAGCCCAGAACACCAAAGGAATCTGAGTAATGACAATCAACAGGTTCTTTCACCTTTCTTCTATTATTAATCAATGTCATTAGTTCTAATTACAGACCAACTGTTAGAAACTAACTTCTTCAAGAGCTGTATGCCTTAACCAAGGGTATATCTATCAACTACCTTAACTTTGTTTTGTCTCGTTGGGGTTGTTGTGTACCCGTCACCACACTTTTAACATGTGGCTGTGGAAAACTTCTGCATTAACTTTCTAGCACTCAAATATTTTCCCCACATAACTATGAACTCCCAACAAGTGGAACTATTTGGTTCCTACTGCTTAACATCTAGTTCAACCAGTTTTAACTTCTGCTATGTATTCCTTGAAAATAAGCACCACAAAGACCCGACTGATAAAAAGCTCTAGGTTAACATAGTGTTGCTAAGCGTTAGACACAGGAAAATACTCCAGTAGCCCAGGACAACATACCTGCACGCACATTTAATGCAAAAAGACACTTGATAGACTTGTTTAGTGAAAAATTAAAAAGTATTCTCTGTCCTTGTGCTGTATTTCTTTATGCAATGAGACATCAAACACCATGACTGAAACCAAATCCCATAAAATCTTGTCCAAACAAGCCCAGTCAAATCAAAATCCCTTTTATGGAAATTAACCTTCTGTGAGAAGAAAAGAAATCTCAACCAAATAGGCAGCTGCATGACACTGTAAATTAGTACATTAGCCTTTCGGCCTTAGGAGAACAGAGTTTAACTTCTGGCATTAGGTGCAAAAGCAAACAAATTTTGAGGTCTCATATGAGCTGTGCTCATGCTGTACTTTTGATAGCTCATGTTCAAAGAAAGGTCATTGTGCTTTGGATGGATCACATAGTAAATATTTAGCCCCTGTTTTTATTAACTACTAAATTAATTTATTAAAAGTAAGAATGAAAAACAAAGACCTGTCCTGAATTGCCCTCCTTTACGAATAAAAACTATGCAATTGCGACAGATCCTGGTTTGTGAGCCAGGGAATGGTAGTAAAAATGTTACTTATTCAGTATTGCTCCATCATTCCTTCAACTCTACAGAATACCTTAGGGATAGGTGGAATTGTACGAGGACAGAACAACCTCCTAGTAAATGCTGAGCATGTCTGACATGCAAGCACTCTGCTTGATCTTTTCTCTTGTTAAGGTTACAAAGCCTCCAGAACCACCAACTTGATTCTATCCTTTTCAGTTGAGTGGAGCTGCCATTATGGGTCTTGGTTAGCAGGAGACGCCTGTGCTGACAGCACTCCTGCAAATATCAGGGATCAGCCCCTATGTCAGATGCTAAGACATCTTGTGAGAATTTCAAATAGGAGTAAAACCAAAACATGAGAGTGGAGCACTTGGCTCCCAAAGCTCCTTGCATCACATAGTAGCATGAAACCACTTCTCAGCCAAAACACAGCCCTGAATTTTCCACAGGACCTGTATCTCTCCCTTCTCACCAAACTCCTGCCAGCTATCTTGACCTCCAGTCTAGGAAAGAACTGCAGTCTGGGAAACCACTTCTGCAGGGTTGCTAAATTCCACAGCAGACAACCAAGGTGGGTTTGGGATTCAGTGCAGGAGCTTTGCCTGAATCCATTGCTCCTTATAAGAGTCAGATAGCCCCCCCATCAGAAGAATTCCTCAGAGATACGGCGCGTGGAGAAGTAGGAAATTGCATCCAGTGCACAGCCGCTGAATTGGATGCAGCTGGATTCAGCTCCAGATCAGACGAATCCTTGTGGAACCGTTCCTTACCCATATCTCAATATGTACTATAAAGCAGGAAATATACTTTCTGATCCCATAATGTTGTGAGGAAAAGTTGTATAGCACTCAGTGCAGTTAGGAGGCTCGTAACTGCTTAGGAATATGGAGAGCCTCAGATAATTGCTTATCTGTTTCATGAGGCTGTATCTCTAAAGTACATAGGTGACCTTGACTCAACGGACGTTGAATGACTTTTAGTGAGGTGATGTCCTCTAAGTTAACTTTGTACCTGGCCAAAAGCTAATCACGTGCTGAAACACATGCTAGGAAAGGAATCAGCTTGTTCCACCCTCTCCGATGCGAACATAGTTTTATACTTCCCTTACAATTATTCACAAAATAGATAACATTTCTTTAGGGAGCTGCTCCCCAGTAATACTTTAGGTGTAAGCAGGACATGCTTCAGTGAAGAAACACTGTTATGACTTTGTCAACAGGTAAGAAAAATGTGAGTTGAGTGAGGCTCAGTAAAACTATTCACATATATAAACTATATACTTCAGTTCCTCTCAAATGCAATTGCAGGTGGCCAGATATCCCAAAGATTCTGAGACCTGAAATACAATGTTAGTTTTAGATCTTCTAGGTTTTTCTTGTTTTAAGAAGAAACCTGTGATCCAAAGGTATTAGACAGAACTGAAAATTTGCAAGTTGAACATCAAAAGCTGATACCACCAGTCAAGGGCATTAATTCTGAGCTGCCACAGAATATTTCTATCTGTAGATCTCAAAGCATTTTACAAAGGTGGGAGAATCCTTTTTGTTACAAGGGGTAAAAGAAAAATAAGGAGCTTTGCAAAAGGGTGCCAGCAGTGCTGTAAACACAACCCAGGCTGCCCGGCTCACAAGTCGACGATGAACATCCTTCCTCTCAACCTGGCAAACCAAGTAAGGGTTTGAAATGGTTCTGTCCATATGTTTCAGCAAGGAAGATGTATTTAATAATGCATAATATCCTTGTATATAATTCTAGTGGTCTTTATGTTCAAATATTTCATATGCTAAGACTGAAAGATGTAGATACTTGCATTTTGTATTGTTTCTCTGTCACAGTACTCTCTAAGATATGTTGACCTACACGAATAAGTTGATATATCTGCCTTAACTTCCTGAAAAAGGGTTTTTCACAATGAAAGAGCGTAAAACACAGAAGAACCCATGCCAAATGAAGTATATGGGATAAAAAGAAAAAAGGATTTTTCTTATATGGAGAGAAGAAACAGCAGATTATAGTGTTCTGGTGGTGACAGAGTTACAGAAAAAAAATAAGTGATAGCCTGTTACAGCTCAAAAAACACCACAGAGGAAGAAAAACTCTTGGATTTACATGGAGAAGACAGCAAACAACTGGATGCCACAGCCTAGTTCTTTACTTTTTACCTTCATTTGCATTTGTGTTGATTGGTTTGACCTTGCTCGATTCACACCCTCTATACAAGAATAAATGTATAAAGAAGGGGCAGAGGCAGAATGAATCAGTGTCCTCATAGCAAGTAAACACAAAAAACCCAGTAAGGCATACAAGATTAGCTTCATCCATATGATAATGAGGTAGAGTAGGGATATCTTGGTCCCAGTCCTGTTGAATTTGAGTCCAGGGTTCTTGTTTTATCTAAACTGTACAGAAAAATTCATAGCACCACTGTGAAATGCTGGAGATCTTACCAAGCCATTAAGTGGAGCTCTTCTGCCAGCAAATGTTGACAAAAACTGATGCCTCTGATTGTGTTTGGCCCTTGATCTCTGTCCCTTCACAGTTCAGGCTTCCACCTGTGCAGAGAATGTTCACACATTCAGGAAACCATACATCACCTACGGGTATAAAAAAGGCAGAGGGATATCAAGTCTGTAGACCTTAAGGCAGACTCAGAGAAAGTATTTGAACTGTGTACATTAAAACATTGTGACTAAATATTCTTCTAACTGCTTTTGACAGAGTCAATTATATTTGCAATCCTAAAGTTTCGGCTACCTGTCGTAATTATTATACTTAACCTTAAACTCACTAATTATTAGTCTTTTTCTTGAAGTCTTGTGAAGATATTCTGTTTTACAATTCCCAGGGTAAGCTGAAAATTTTTCCCTTGTTACGCAGGAACTTGCAGCAAATCAATGGATTGTCTTACGGCAGTAACGAGAATCTGTTAAACGTTCTTCCCCTCAGAACTGTTTCTCAGTCCTTTTTTAATTTCCACGTCCATTTTGAAACTGGACAAAGGAGAAACAAAAAGTTTTATATTTTTTACTCTGAATATATTACATATTGGTGCAGTTCTTTCTCTAGTCTGTTCCTAGAGATCTGACTGTTGTCAGTATATTTTAAGCCCTCCTTGATCCACTTCCATATCTTTGCTACCTGTCTCACCAAAAATCAGCCTGTGTGCTCCCTTTTCAGGGCAATGAGACTGGCTGCTTCTCAAATATCATACAGTTTTATTGGTAGATTTTATCTACCGGGAAGAATTTACTCCAGCTTTTTTGTCTAATACTGACAGACCGGAACAAATGTCTTATGAGGATCACACTAAGTTGTACCTTACAGCTTCAGGATGGCAGGATCATTAATGACATCTCTTAATAGAAGCACTTATATATTAATAATGTATACATTAATTACATGACTATTATATAAAGTGCCTATAGAGTCTCTGTACATGAATAGTATCCATGTAGCAAATCACAAAGCTATATGTCAACTGTAATTATCCATGCATTTTTAACTTTCTTTTTCCTGCTCCATTGGGCAACCTCACTTTCCAGCACCCTGGAAAACTTAATCTTCCTTTCTTTTCTTTTCTGATAAAGTTTCCCTCCTTTTCCCACAAAATCTTAAGTTTCCTTCCAAAATTAAAACAGACTAAAGATCAAAACAGACTAATTTTGTTAAAGCTCAGATTGCCCTTAAGAACAGCTTTTCAACATCTAGAAAACCATTCAGAATGTGATAACTGACAACTGAGTAAGCTTTTAGACCCTGAGGTTTTTAAATAGGAAAAATACAATTTTAAGTCCTCAAAGCCTACATTCTCAAGGCATTTTTAGAGTTTCCTATAGCCTTATCATGATAAATCTATAACATGAGGTGGATTTTTCTGAGTCTTTCCACAGAAAAAAGATGATTACTGTACAATATAAAAACATCTCAAACCAGGAACCATCAACTTCTATCTTATAAATGTCTGAAATCATTGATAAATTTTCTTCAAAGAAGCACTTTGAATATGTGTGTGAGTGCACAAATATTAACTAACACAGCTGTACTACTTCTCTAAGACACTCTACTGTGATCTCACTTTCAAATCCTTTGTCAGAACTTCAGACTTTGCATCAGTCATTAACTTCATAGGCAGACAAATGATGAAACTTGTGCCATTATTCAAAAATTTTTAAAGGTTCAAAGAATAGTTTTTTTTTTTTTTTTTTTTTCCTTTTTTTTCTTTTTTTTTTTTTTCAGCATATGAGGCTCAGAGAAAATAAAAGATGCTTGGGAATGTTGCTATAAAAGCCTTTTTTATTTTTGGGTGGGAGTTCTAAAATGTACTTCTGCCTTCACAAATAAACAGCATGGAAATAACAAGACGCTCAGGCATGGTAATACATCTCCTTCACATCCATGTCAATAAAAACATTATATCACACTGCTCCATGATGCATTCTATAATTATGGCATAGCAACAACTGCATCCAGTAAAGAGTGGGTTACAGGCTTCATCTTTAAATCTGAATTTCAACTTTCAGCAATAAGAATAAAGAAAAATACTAGGAAGTTTGATAGCTACTGAATTTTTAAGGGGAAGCTTATTTTTCCCTCCTAAAGCGGGGTCATGCAAAAAAGAAAGCTACCTTATACCTGTACAAATATTAAAAACCTTAAAGATTCAACTGGCTTGTTTTTCTTGCTGTCCTTTTTGCTATGTATATAAGCCCCTCTGGATCCTTTTCTTTAGTAATAAAGTTGCTGTCTATGTACTGATTCCCATTTCTTTATCGTATCATTATAGAGAGGTGCATTTTTTAATGTGATGACTTTTTCTTTAGCACATCCAGTTGAACATTCCAGGTGGACTTTTTCTTAGCAAATTTGAGACCTCTTCATGTAGTGCAAAAATTCATTGGCTTGAGTTACTTACATCTGCAGGTAGAAAGGAAATCCTGGGTGTGCAGTCCAAGAGAAGTTGAACTCATCTGATGCCCTAGAATTAAAGGTCTCTCAGCAAGACATTCCAAGCTAATTTTTACTGCTCATGAGTTACAGTTTACAGCTTGCAGTTATCAATTTGCAGCAAGACTGAGAGCTGTAATTTTCTTATGCTTAATGGTGTCAGGATTCTTTCTTTGCTCTTCCCTACTGGATACAGCCATATGTGACACTCTGTCCTCCTAACGTATGGAACTGCTGTCTGTCCCATTTAGGGCTTGTATGAGAATTCAGCACACACTTGCAATGATATTTTAGACTGATACCATTTTGGGACAATGATACAGCAGGTCACGCTTCTCTGGCTAGTTCCTCACATAAATTTTCAGAAATACTGGTTTCCCATTACAGTTTATGCACAAGGTCCTCCCCAAGTAACACAAATCAGCCAAATAAACCTGCCTTTTGTCTTCCAAAAATATTACTAACTGAAAACACCACATACACAGTATTCCCAGAGCTTTTTCTATTATTTTACATGAGAGATTTGGGTCTCTTGCTGTATGTGTTCGTCATAACCATCCCACCAAAATCCAAACCTGCTTTCAAAGAGTCAGATGTACTGGTCTGCCGATACAATTGATACAAATGCATGAAGTCACCTAAGGTTTTGAGCAAGAGTCCAAGTCTGATGAAATTAGGATATGTACTGCTTAATGTTATCTGTTGAGGATGGAACTTAAAGCATTATGGAATATGTTATTGATAGAGTTAGAGGCAATATGAGAAGGGAAAGATATTCATTATTGTTTTTCTCTCTCTCCTTATTTCAAGGAGTTATAACTTCTGAGTCCTGCTTCAACCCTCTATGTTACTAAATAGCGTTAGCTTGCTATATGCAAAAACGCCACACAGAGAGAAAACATCATGGTGAAATGTTAGGCGTTAAGTGGCAGGGATATAAATGGGCATATTACTCATTAATTGGTCAAATATTTTTCTTGGGGTTTTTTTGTTTGTTTCTTCTTTTTTGAAAGACATACAGTTCCCAGTTAAACACAAATGCGGCAATGTTTCTCTTCTCCCTTTAAAAATAACTCCAACCCCAATGTCAGCAGCTTAGTAATCACGCACAAGTTGACAATAGCTCTTTGTAAGGGGTGTGTTTGTTAGCAAGGAAAACAAATCCTAGAGGCAAAGGATTCCAGGTTCAAATTTACAGATTTAGTTTAAAAACACACAAACTACTTAAGCCAGTTGTGTTACATCCTTTTTAGTTCAATCACAGGACCCAAACAAAATGTAGGGTACAGAATGCTGCTTTGTATGACCAGAACTTTCTGTCTTCAATTCTAATAGTGCTCACTTCTAGGAGATATGAGGTCACCTGTAGCCAAAGGTCCATCCATCCCAGGACAGACCAGCACCAGTGTTTAGAAAGAGAGTATGGGAAGAGGGTGACTCTGGCATGTCTCTGAAAGTCTAACAGGGTCTATATTAGGGACTTTCTGGTTTGGAGAGTTCAACTTCATCATCACTGCAGAGAATCTCTGTTGGCCATTTCTTGTATGAATTTGTCTAAGCAATTTTTCTTAATTAGTTTCAGACTTGTGCTACCCAAAACAGCTTATGTCAGTAAGTTTCACAAGTTATTCTGCTGTGTGATAAAGTACTTCCCTAATGTTCTTAAAGTGCCTCAACTGCTTTTTTTCTATTGTCCCCCTAATAAATTGCTACGACTCAATAAATTTTGACTCCCTATTCTTCTCCAAACAATTCACAATATTATAGACCTTGATTGTGTTCCTTCTCCTCTACCTGTCCCAAGTTGAATCCTTTTAAGTTTCTGCTAATACAAAAGCCATTTGTAAGTCTTGCTTATTCTTATGATGTCTCTCGGTATCTTTCTAGGTCTCCCATAAACTTAGATGTGGGGATCAAAACCACAGAAGTGGTCAGAGGGACAAGAGAAGGTTACATGATGCCTGGAGCTGCTTTCCTGGCATTTAGCTGGCATAAAGCATTAATAAGCCAAATTGAGGTTCAAGGACTGGTTTTGCCACAGCCAAGCTACGTCACTTACCCAAGGCTAGATCATGATCATAGAAACTACTCAGTTTAATGGATTGCACAGTTCCAGGAGCTGACCTTTCCTTATGTGGCAGTGCTTCTTCAGTCATTAAGGCTTGATTCACAAAGAAACTTTATGTGTTATAAAGTAGAGCATTAGAGTGTCTAAAAGATAACTTGTTACTGAGCAGAATATTCCCCTACACATTAGGAAGAATTGAACACCAAAAAACAAATTCATGAAAGCTTGAATGCTGAGCAGACACATGCATGCGCTGCATAAATCTAACAGTTCTTTTCTGGGCATAGGCATCTATTCTGGGTTCCAAGGAAACATTTGACTGCCTCAACTCCTATGAACTCCCTCCTGCGGTGTCACACTGAAACTCTAAAATAATAATACAAAGGTGTTCTTCATTTTATTTCTCTGTAGATGCAGATCTAGGTCTTCACTCATTTTGTCTCTCCCACATTTCATTCTTGCAGGAAGCAGAGAAGGCCTGGTTCAGCCGGCCAGCTTTTGAAAGATTTTGTTGAGGCCCTTAGATATACTAAATTCTTACAGCTGGGCTCACAGAGCCTTTCTTTGTAAGTCTAGCCTTTGTGGCTAAATCTGCAATGTACCAGAAATTTGCTAGTCCTGAGAATAGCTGGAAGCTTAGTGCACTCCTGAACGCTTGTAAATGTCCACACGATCTTCATGAGCAGCTGGGAAGGCAGCCCGACCCTACAAATCCCAGCCACCTTTGCAGAGACCAACGCTGAGTCACTTGTAGCAGGGACTTCCAGCACGTACAGTCCGCCAGCATTGGTCACAAAAGATCATTGTAGGGATTAAAGGGGTATATGGGGCTCCAACAGAGAGCTTTATACAAAAATGGAATGAGTTGTCTACGTCAGTAGAATTCAGAAGACATACATTTTTGTTTAATTTCATCTTTTATTATTGGTCTCATGCTAGGCCCCAGATCTTGATCATTTGTTTATCTTTCTGTATAATGTAACAAGTAAAAGAGTCCTGTGTATATACCACCTATATAGATAGGCATACACATTACTAAATACGGGCCACAGACTATGTTAGCATAAAGCTACTTAGCTGACTTCAAGGAAACCAAGCTGATTTACACCAGCCCACAATCTAACCCATTATCCTGTAAGGTTTTAGTTTTTGGGGGTTTGTTTTTTTAATATAGTGGGACAATAAAGTCAGTACATTTATAGCCCAGAACATCTCTGCATATTCCAATATCTTGTTTGCTCTTTTAACAGCTATCAAACACTGTGCAGATGGTTTTACTAAATTATCAACAATCACTCCAAAGTCAGTTCTGATATTCCTGTCCTTGGGGATATACGACCGGGACCAAACACATCCCTGGTGCGGCTCTGTTAGCCTAACACATTTGGCCCACTGACCACAAAGTGCACTGCCTCCAATTACCTTCTCTTTTTTGCTCTTATCTCAGTTTACTGACTCTGTACTTATCTTAGTCCCTTCCTTATCTAAAACACTGCAATCTTCCAGGTCCCCTAATGCAGTTCATGATTTGACTCCTGTTGTTCTCATCTAATATTATCATCCCTTTCTGTGTTTTACTTTCTCTCTTCCTTTTCCTGAAGCACTCCCAGAAGCGCTGGGGTCTTAAAAAATCACTGCTGTTTACAGAGTTTATTACTTTCCATCATTTCTTATGATTCTCCTGCAGCACGTCTTTCAAATAATTACCTCTGTGATTTACTATATCAGTCACATAACCTCCTCCTTCCTGTACTAATCAGCTCTGGATTAGCTAGTTGGTAGGGCCAGATTGCCCATGACAGACTTTTTCCCATCTCTGTGCCTCACCCAGGCATGCTGGGATCACGCTCTCTCTGGCTTTCTACATGCACACGGAGCTCCTCGCCAGATCTTTCCAGGGCAGGCTCACCCCAGCCGGCCCCGCAGCAGCCTCAGCTGTGTATTTCAGCAAACATCTCAAACTCTGAGGAGCTGGCACCTCTGCGAACACACCTCCTTCTACCTCTATTTAGGCCATGTAGCCATATGCCACTCCCCATGCGAGACTCTCACTGAAAGCCACCATAGAGGGTCCTTTGCAGTACATCTAAACCACTCCACTCTGTACCTGGGCTTCTATAAAGTGCCTCTGTTCTAACTAATGAGCACACTGTTCACTAAAATATCATGGGTGAGTGAAGAATTGGTTTAAACTATCTTCAGATAGATCAGCTGAGTCCTATCACAGAGGGGAGGGGTAAGAAAATAGTGAAATCTCCACTAGTCTTTCCTTTTTAGGGCAGCAGCAAGGAACTGTCACAGTCTGTACTATGGATTACACAGCAAAAATGCTATTTTGGACCCCAAATATCTACCTGGTTACCTGGAGTGTGGGAAGAGATACATAGAGACATCTTCTGAAATAAAACAAATCATAGTTACTCATAAACTAACAAAAAACCCCTCAAAGAACCAAAGCCTAAAAAACACCAACAAATGGCTGTAATTACTTCACTACCATGCAACTAAAAAGCATGGACATGGGCACAAATGCCCAAAGAGCTTTGCAAGGGCAAAGACACAAAATTATGGCTTACCAGGTCCAAATGCTTGATTGTGACCCTGCCTCAGGTGTACCTTCCTGTAACCTCTATTAACAGCAGGAAGCTCATTTAAAAAAAAAAAAAAAAAAAACAAACAAAAAAAACCAACCCAAACTTCAGGGTATGCTGTGTATTTTTGAGGTCTGCCCAATGAAAGTATATAATAAGGATAATACTGCAGCAGTATTAAAGACATGATACATTTCTAGGGTAAATAATGCTACAGTTTTGGAGAACACGGTGTATGGATGCCTTCTTGGAGTTTATTTACGCCTTCTTTTGGAGATGTTTGTTGTGTCATTTTCACACAAAAATAGTTCTTTAGGAAAATGTCAATGATACTCTTCATAGGCATTTTCAGACTATTACATAAGAAGATGGCACAGATATTTCCTTCCCACAGAAATGAAACTGGTGTTCAAGGGGGAAACCAGTATTTCAACCTCCATGAAGTAAAAGATGAATTTAACTTTACCTACCTCTGCAGTCACAAAAGCTGGGTGGTAAGGTACAGTGCTTTGCTGATGCATTTATGATTCTTAGGGATCTGACAGACATCCTCTGGGTAATCTTGCAGTTTTAAAATGCTACTGCCCCTAGCTTTCCATTCCCCTGCTCTGCCAGACACTATCACTCCTGTAGCAGAAGCAACAGAAGACCAGGCACTGTAGTTCCCTCTTTCATAAGTGAACAAGGAGGGCAGGGCTCAGTTATGTATTGCAGATGCTCCAGTTCTCAGCCTGGTATCTTAGCAAAACGCAGGGGACTTTGAACTGGAGTTTCTGAGGCACAGTCACCTGCTCCCAGCTGCTACCTCCCTTCCCAGCACAGCAGTCTTTGATTAAAAAAAAAACCAAAAAACCAAACAAACATAAACCAAAAACACACAACAAAAAAACCCAAACAACCAACCAGCAAAGATAACAGAAATTAATCTCCTCTCTTCAGAGTGGTGATTCTTAAAGAGTGTAAGATACCACATTAATTAAGACTCCTAAAACATCTTTGAAGATTATTTGGAAAAGTCCTCAGCGCTATTAATGTGAGCACCGAATAGGGCTGTTCATGGGTGCTATTACCTGTAGTTGGTGAACTGAAGCTAACGCTCTTCAGAGGAGAAAGTACAGCCATTAACAATTCCAAGATTTCCTCATAATACCTTTTGCACACATTGATCTATTTCCTGCTATTAAAAAACCAAACAAACAGAAAACCACAAACAAGGCAAAAGTATTTACTAGATGATATTGTCCTGTGAAGACGGACTTGCAGCTCAAACCAGTCAGAAGTCAAGGGCAATAAAACTCTAAGCAGTAATCCCTGGGGAGTAGTCCCAGGTACCAGAGAATCCCAAAGATGCAAGGATTCTGAGCAAAGGGCTCTTTGCAGGGAATTACCAGAGAAAATAATCCTTAATGTTCCTGTATCCCAATGTCCCCTAGTTACCACAGCAGCCAACTGTAAGTAAAGAAGGCAGATTTGGTCTGACAAGCATATGAAATTCATGCTTTCACAGAATGTAATGTTAAGATTTGCATCATAGTTAGTGTGTGGGAAAGTTAAGACTGGTGTGACCTAGGAGAGGAAAGGCTTAGGCTCTCTCTCATGGATAGTCATATACCTAACGCAAAATTTGTGCATTGTCCTAAACCTGTAATCTTAACTCTCTCAAATGGATTTTGAGGGGATTTGCCAAGTCCTTGTTTAATTTCACCCCTGTTCAGCTACCAGTGTAACTGAACTGTCACGGCAGGGGAAACCCGAGCACCCACAGCCATACCACAGTGCGTGGGTCTTGCAGTGATGCCTCCTGGATTTGCTTCACAGTAGCACCACCCTGGGCTGCCCACTGCTCTGGGCAGCAAAAAGATGCACAAGCAAACATGCACAAGCTAACTCCACTACAGCTCCTCCTAAAACTAGACGTGAAGCCTGCATTTTCTCTCCAGTTGTGGTACAGATTGAAAACAAAACCAAAAAAACCCCAACCAATGAAACAAAAACCCAGCACCCTCACCCCAGCCCCAAACACCCCACATTCAAATTCAGTAAGGTATTAAAATGCCCTGTGAAAATGTGCAAGTGTTCTCAGTTGGAATCAATCTTTCCCTAAATTTACATAGACCATCCCCCTCCCTTTTGTCAGTCAAATATGATGCTTTGGCAACCTAAATCCTGGCTATAATTCATATATGAATTGTACATACTCCTCACCTTTTTTTTTTTTTTTTTTTTTTTCATTTTTGCAGGAACTTTTTCT